>JANCMA020156414.1:0-13994 GCA_024336925.2 Zoanthus solanderi
TTTTGTTGTGCTTATTTAGAAAAGCGATGCAAAGGTATGGAGTTTTTTCGGCATATGCAAATTATTCGGTGCTTTTATGTGATTTTTTTTGTCAAAAGTTTCCACTTTTTCTTTCACATGTGAAAACATTTGTTTAATATACCTGAATTTTTGAACGTAATTTCTTTAAAGTACTTAAGTAAATTACTGTTACAAGAAAAAAGTTTTTTCTAGAGTGTCAAAGAAAGTTTTCTACTATTTCAAATACCTATCTCTCCAGGAAAAATCCGAATCAAATTGTTACCGACCCCATGGATTGAACAAACAGAAATTGTATACTGCATTCGTAATGCCATATGGTTTTTAAAATTCTTAACTTCTACGAACTCAAAATTTTCATATTTTTGATATTTGTTTGGTTTTCATCGCGTATTACAAATCAGTGTGATAATATCAAAGAATAATCCCTTAATTTCCTTAGGTTTGGAGTGCAAGCAGTTAAAATCTGTATGAAAACATATCAAAGAGTGACTTTTGTGGCGTAAAACGACAATAAACAGTTTTGCCCTACCACCGCTGTGGCTGGCAGTTTGAGAGAACCCCAGTTCTGTTCATCAGCATGGCTAGGCATATTGGAGCTCTTTGTGATATCTTAACATGTTTCACTAGAAAAATAATTGATCCGCTGCGAATAGCTGTTGTTGTTTACCAAACCAAAGCAGCGCCTTTCGCTTCTATTCGTAACTATTGAGTCGTTTCCTATTCAATTCAATGTCGCTTTAGGAAGTTCCGGATTGCGGCTATAACAGTTTCTTGAATCACAATGTTTCCACGCGCGTTTCATAAACTTATACTTACACAATTAAAACGTGTCTTTTTTAAAAATAATCAAAAATATCTTACATCATTTTGTAAAACCGTTCTTTTCAATACAGTTTTTGCTGATAGTGATCAAATTATCTCGGCATTTATTGAAAAGACGAGGCGATAACACTCGGTAGATATTTCTCGTTAAGGAGAAATCAAATAAAATTAAGATATTGGCTTTGATATTGGCTGTCTTTCAGACGAAAGATTGAATATTTTGTGAGATAAGTATACTATTTCTTTTATTTCTATGGTTTGAAGTGCTAATTCAGACGTGCTCGCTCTTCAGAAATTGTGCCCGCGTTACTCTATGTATGCTCTCATGCAGTCTTATCAATTTTGTTGTTGCCTTTGACAAATCTTTTGAAGTCTTCACCGTAAGTTGTTAATTACAAGACTTTTTGGCTAGAACCAGTTGTGAACAATGACAGTAGAATCTCCATGCAACGTCCAAAAGTCTGCTTTTGACTTTATAACATATGCACGCCTTCTCTTTTTTTTATAAAAACTTTATTTTATTTAAATACATAGAAAACCCCTGCAGTCAAATGTCATCTTAAAACGGTTTCTTGTAGTAAATGACCTCTATAAAAGCCAACTTTTGAATTGTTGCCGTCTTTTTAGAAACTTTAAGAAGTCTTTTTACTTGTTGACATCTTTCTAAATTTATAAAATAAAACCACATCATAATTAAATATATAAATAGAGAAAAAGGTTTAAAAAGTATTTTAAAAGCATAGACTAATCATAAATCATACGTTTTGTGGCAGATTAGTCCATTTTAGTTGAAAAAGATGTTTCTCTCTATTTTTCGCTTTTTCCGCAGCTTATAAATTAGAAACAACAACTTTGAAATGATCATGCGGGCCAGCTTGCAGCTTGATTATAAATCTCTTAAATTAATTTATTGCTGCTAATAGCATCCATTGAAATTAGTGGTTTAATAATCTAACTCTAAGTTTCTTTATCGATGTCAAAAGAATTAAGACATTACTTTTGAGGTCGATATAAACCAAGTCTTTAACACTCCAGGTTTTTCTTCAAAAAAAAAAAAATTTTTTCAGTGCATTACACTGAGTCTTTTAATAGTTTGAAGTGTAGTAGGTGACAAAAGAATGTTCAAATTTACAGCTGTAATAATCCCTTCTGGCATTACCTTTTCCTTGAATGTTGAATGTTAAAAACAAATCAGCTATTTCCACAAAATTTCATTACTTAAACAAAAGGATTCTAAGGGGTTGATATCTGACCAAGAACAAATCAAGTAATTTTATTTTACCACCAAATATACCATGAGGTTCAAATGTTTGTTAATCAAAAACAGAATAGAAATGTGCGCTTTTTTGCTTTCTGTGAGCTATACGAAGAAATATACAGTGGCATATTCCACATAAAATCTGATCCAGAGTAGGTTATTGCATTTTATCGAACCTCTTTCTGTCATAATCTATAGTGTGCTCTTGAAGATATCTGTCAAAGTGTATACCTGTGAACAGTGCGTTCGGGTAGGGCTCCAATTAGTTTGTAGGAAAATCTCTCGGCATAAAATAGTTGAGAACACTTTCCAAGACTGCCATTTCACAAACTAAGTTTTTTTTTTGTTTGTCATTGTGTGCTTAAGAATTGACAGTGGTAATTCGCAACTGCCTTTTATTCTTTTCTGCCTCAGAATGATGCAGAATATGTGTTTGCATTTTCACTGCTTGTGTGGTGGAAGTGTCTTAGTTAGCTTTATTGTTTGCTTGTCAAGGACAGTTTTAAACGCGGCTTTAGATGATATAATACACAGAGAAGGCCTTGAAAATGTCTCATTTTATTTTAATCTGATTTGATTTAGTTTGTACTCAATCTTACATAATTCGGTTTATACGTGCTCAACGCCATGTTGGATACAAGAAATGAATGGCTGTCACCTAGAGTTTCTTATTTACATCTTAATCAAGAGAAGCATAGAGTTGTAGCTTTAAAGAAACTTAAACAAGAATATTTATATTTGGTTCTCTGGCAAAGAGTTTTAGAGTAAGCGAAATAGATTTACCCGTAGATAGCAGATATCAATCAGTAGTTTTATTGTGAGCAAATTCTACCATTGTAATGAATGTCACTTGGTTTTTACCATGCATTTGAAACACAGATGTGCTTTACTAGCTTAGATGTATAATAATAGAGCAAATTTGTATAGTATTTGAATTTAGGAACCGGGGGGTGTTGTGTTGAATTGAAAAGAGATAATACCTACCCGCTTTGCTGCATCTCCTGCTAGTTTTTAAGATATAAATCAAGTCTGATCACGAAAGAGTGGAATGGAATGTGAACAGTATTTGATTAAGTTAACCTAAAAATTGCATTAGAATTAATAAATAAAGGCATTAGAGCAAATCTTTTTGTCCTCTATTTGACGTTATCTAGTTCTCATTCTGTTTTTGGGTTTTGAATTTATATAATTTTACTAAATATTTTCAAATCAGTTCATCGTTTCATTTTGGCCGTATATATATATATGAGAAAGTTTTCTTTTTTGTCAAACGATAATCACAAAATTTTTCATTATGCCAACAAAACAAATGGAAGTCGTTTGGCTGAATTTTTTATTTGCCAATTACGTGAGAATGCAACACAGACTTTTCATTTTTTATGTCAAGTTAGTTTTTAGTTTAGCTTTGAACAAAGTATTGATGTGTTCATGATAAAATTAGTGTAGGTCAAACAAGTATTATCTTACTTCTTCTTAGTAGTCTTTAATACCAGTTGGTGTTTATATGTCTCTCGGCTGAGTCACTGTTCGAAGAGTTTTGACTTATTCCACTGTTCATGGCCGATAGTTGACCATGAAGTGTCCTTGTCGGAGAAGGCGTGCGAAGGTGGCTTCTATCATCTCCAGAATCGCCATGTGTGGGGCTGTGTGGAGGTGATGGTGAAATGCCGTGTAGTTTCATGTGCTTTCGAAGCGAACTTGGATGAGTGTAGCTCTTGCAGCAGCCTTGGTATTTGCAGTTGTATGGCTTGTCTGACGTATGTACGTGTGAGTGCTTCTTTCTGTCGCTAGAGTTGGCAAATCGTCGATCACAGCCAGCAAACTCGCATACGAATGGCTTCTCGCCTGTATGAGTTCGTTTATGGATTTTCAAGTTTTCCGACCGTGCGAATAGTTTCCCACAGCCGGGGAAAGGACAAGGAAAAGGCTTCTCGCCTGTGTGGACTCGTATGTGATTCACAAGCTTGTACTTAGCCTTAAAGGGAAGCCCACTTCTTGTACAATTTTTCCATTTACAAACATGTAAAGGCGATTCGTTTTGACTCACGTGTTCGTCGTTCAAGTGTCGTACGATCTCATGCATAGTTGAAAACTGTTTACCACAAACTTTGCTCTTGCTAAATTGCTGTTGTTCAATCCATTCGCAGATGAGAATTTTGTTTGTGGCTTGGCTTGGCCATGGAAAGTACGAATGAGTTATGGGAGGTCTGTGATGCGGCTCGTAACCGTACGTTGCTTGTGCTGTGTACATGTCCGGCATACGGGCAAATACATCGTTCTGTGGAAAGCGAAAAGCTCTTTGAACCGGCTCTGTGTCGGCACCCATGGCCATGGTTGTAGGGAAAATATTTCGGTGTAGAGACTTCACTTCTGGCTTTGGCTGGTGAAGAGAGAGTGGACTATAGTTTGAAGGATGCATAGCTGAGTCCATTGCGTGGCATTGAGCAAATCTAGAGCCATTCGGCATTGGTATGGAGTCGTAAAGTGAATGGGGCCCGTGTGGTAACGTATTCGACCCTGCAGAAAGGTGACTGTGATTATGTTCTGTGTGGCGAAATAATTCTCTGCTGGCGTAGGTTTGAGCTGAACACGAAGACCTTCCCGTTCCAACATCAGTATGCGGAGCGTATCCAAAGTTACTTTGCTGACTGCTTAGCAAAGGTTTTGTATCTACCATCGGTTCTGGCAGACGATGCGGTGCTAAGTTAAGAGTGCTTCGAGAAATCAAATTTGGATTAGCGTCCATAAAGGGATTAGATCTCCCTATCGAAGTTTCTTTCCCGGCATCAAAATAACCACCGATCGGCTGATGTACAAGGGATCCTGGATACATTTGTAAATTATCCATGAACACACAACAGCTCTGCTTGAACAACAAGTAAGATTAGCGATATTTTGCTCTTCTTGGAGATTGGTGTCAACAGCTACTAGCCTATTCTTTATAGATGTGTAGGTCTCCAACTTACAGCATCCGTGTTCTTTGCTGATCGCACAGCTTGACGATTATAGTAACACTTCATTGGTTTCTTGCTTGATATGTTTTCGTAACAGCTTTCACTAACCAATCACTCAACGAGTGAACTAGCGCATGCGCAATGTGGGCTAACCTCCCGAGTGGTTTTTGCACATGAGGTTTTTTTTTCTTCCTATCTTTTGTGTTCAGACAGTTGTCAAACTTTTTCGAATAAGGTTGAGCCCACCAAGAGAAAACGCAGGAAGGTTGAGAAGGAACTATATTGTGTCCATGTAGTGTACAAGACCAACAGCTGAACAATTAACTCTCGTTTCCTGCGTTTCCAACTGAACTCACAAATGTGCATGCAGCAGGCAAAGTCTTTTATGAGCTTTCTGGGGGGCGTTGTATCATTATTCATTTTCACATTAGGCAGTCAATTTATTTATGTGAGGCATTAGATGATTAGGTGTGCGAGCTTGTCAACTTACATTTGCTAATTCGTATTACATAAAGCAAGTGTCTCGCTTATTGAAAATGGCCTTTTCATTTATAAGTTCCCTATACATAATTATCATGCTTAAACGCTGAAGCTAGTTTTATGATTGCTTGAGAAGTCCATAAAATCAAGATAAAAATAGGATATAATTTGGGTCCTCGCGGTCGCGATCGAGTCACTTGTGAACTCATTGAATAAAACGCAAAATATTTTTTAGTTGATGTACGTCTTGTTTCTGAAAGATGTTTTACAACTAAGCTGACGACAACTGCTTTTAAACAGTTAATTCTTCTGCCCCGCCTCTTGATCAAAAAGATGTTATCTCATTGTCACGGAAGAAATTCAATTTAGTTACCGTTACTCCGGTTCATTAGTTCCCAAGTTCAGAACATAGTCTTGGGTCCCTGTGTTTTGTTTACAATCAAATATGCGGGAAAGCTTATCAATATGCGATCTCTTGTAGCCCTACTGACGAGCCATCAAGTTGAATTCAAACATAATATGGAGTCCTTTAAGTCAAGCGAAACACGGCGGGACGTGTTTATTTAAGAATACAATATTGATTTGAGATATAAAAAAAAATCCAGACTCTATCCCTCCATAATAAAGTCATTAAAGGACAGCGGATGTAGAAAGAACTATTCGTCTGACAAAGGAAGTAGTTGAGTTTTATCAGTGTCCTAGGCATTCAATTGACATTGAAATCTTTATAAGCATATTACACGGAGATAGAGGAAGACAAATCTTTTTATTTTGTATTATCAGATCAAAACTGAAAACTCAAAATAGGGCTTAGTGTCTGTGTCAAAGTGATAAGAGTTTGACACTGAAGAATTGAAATGTTGCGATAAGCAGGTTAGCAATTTCTCGCCTCAAAGTGAAAACAGTTTGATAGCTTTCGCCAGATGTAGAAATGGCGCCGGATTTGTAAAAAATTTCCTTATTTCTTCCTTTTTGAGACGAAAGTGGTCAACATCTGTTTTTTATTAAAAGGAGAGAAACCCATGTGGTATCAACCTTTGTGCACCCTGCGTTTCGTCAAAAAGGTATTAGAATCGATGTGACTTGATCCAGGTCTTGACTTCCGGTGCACATGCAGCTGGGAGACAATTCTACCGCGATTTCCGCTCGAAACGAATTTTACTTTGAGCTGCAAGTAAGCTTATGTTTTTTTTTAAAAAAAAAAATCAAACTTTATTTACATGTGATCTGTCTACTTTCATTTTGACTAAACCATTTCTCCAAAAGGATCGGTTAAAATCGTCATGTTCGATTTTCCAGACATTGTGTTTTTTTGGATATGATCCCTACTCCTAGTCATGAAATTTAATTTACTTCATTAACCAAAGCAGGAAGGAATTAGTTTACTGTTCTGGACAGGTTTTGAAGCCAGTGGTCAATAGAAGATTAGAATATCCAGTGTTGAGGCCCAGTATGTTTTTTTACAAATTACAATAATCTCTTTAGGAGCTTGTTATTCCAAAACCAAGTTTCATGAAACCGGCAACTTTCTAACTTTTCAACTTGTGGACAAAAACCTATAAAATGGCCATTCATTTTGTTCTCCTTGAAATGCAGATTTAATAAATGGTTATTGTTTTGGCAGATTCTGAAGTTGACAGTTTTCGTGAAGGTTAAAAAATTGGACTCTTTTTAAGGAAACAAAAAGATATAACCGTATTGCCTCTATCTTGTGTTCACAATTGAAGCCGGCAAAGAGACACCGTATGGCATAGTAACGGCTAGAGAACCAAAACAGGCTCATTATAAAAATTGACTTTTCACTCCACTGCTATTAATTGAGGCGAGAAGAAATTATATTTCGTTTCAGATTTATTTACATTTGTTGAAATGTTCGCGGTTATAAGCTCAGTGCAATTTCAACTTTTCACATTAACAGCTCTGCGTGAGCGAACAGATGATGGAGCAAAGTTGATCTGGTCAGTTCGAGGTGTAGACAAAAGTAATCAACAAGAGAGATCCATCTCATATTGCTTCAAAAAAAAAAAGAAAAAACGAACAAAGCAGTTTTTGAAAAAATCGGTAGCGGGTAGTTATAGGAGCTAAAATATTGTCTGCCAGTTTTCAAGTCAATCGTGTGAGACAATTTGTTGATTTAAGTACGAGTGTTGGTCGGAAGTATGTTTTTTAGTTTTTAAAGCCTGCTTCGCTGATTTTGACCGAACAATTTTAAATTTATTTTAAACAAGTCATAGTTGAAATGTTTATGATCATTGCTGTAAGTGCTGAAACTATAAGGAGGTGAAGTTTCAACTTTAACTTAAACAACTCAAGATTGAAAACAGTTTGATCATCACTGTAAGTAGTATGAAAGAATTGATTTTTAAATCTAGTTTAGACAACTCAAGGATAAAATGTTCATGATCATCGTCACAACTAGTGTCATAGTGAATTAAGTTGAAGTTTCAACTGGAATTTTGACAATTCTTGCTTGAAGTTTTTATGATATTCTTGTAAGCAATGTAAAAAGCTGAACTTTTAATTGTACTTTTTGGATAAACTTTTTATGCGAATCATGTTCGAAAGTAAAGCTCTGTCTACTCGAGCAACTTTTATGTGACAATTTTTATGTGACAATTTTTATTTGCTCGTGTAAATGAACAAAATTGACCAATTTTTGTCTGACAGTTATATTTGCTGAAAAACTGGCGTGTTAGTTTTTATGTGGCAAATAAAAATTGTCACATACAGAAAATTGTCCGTGTAGACGAGACCACACATAAAAGTGGCAATTATTTTAATATCATCCGTAGTTCCCAGTCTCCAATCTTTTGTTTTCAAATAAAAGTGCTCGTGTAGACGGAGCGTTCACTGGCAAAGAAATAAAACTTGCCACATAAAAATTGCTCGTGTAGACGGGGCTTTGATATCACTTCGCTTCATACCCGCGGCATTACACTATTACAACGCATCAAAAATATCACTATTCTTGTTGTAACTATCAACATTAAGCATTATTGGTCTCTTTATAACTTTGACCAAAGATTTAGAAAAAAAAAGTTATTACAAACTTTTAGGCTCTGATATAAAAAATATCCGTTTCTGCAGATATAATCAAAATCTTTAACATGTTTTCTTTATGTTAAAAACAAAACTAAAATGCTTAATGTGTACCTGTGTTGTACCATTTGTTCCAGTAGTTTTTCAGTTTGTTTTATAAGAAAAATTACAAAGGGCCCATCATGCACTCACCTCCGAATACAAGGTAGTCTGCCATGATTGGATCGTGACTGCTATCAAGGCCGGACATGTCTTTCATACAAACACGAAAACTCACCCTAGTAATTTCCTATGGAATATTGAAAATAAATATCAACTCATTTCCTATTTAGATGAATACTTAAGAAATAAAACATGTTACGTTCTCCGTGACTTTATAGTCTGGTGAAAACCGACGCAAACATCATCATTATCATCTTCGTTTATCGTCCTTAGTTTCCCACTCCGGGTGTCGGACGTGATATGAGTTGCTTCCATTGTTTTCAATCCTCTGCCATATCTTCTGTGATGTTCAACCTCCTCATGCCTTCTTCCACTATCTTACTCCAGGTCTTCTTTGGCCTACCTACTGGCCTTCTACCTTCCACCTCCAGCTCCATTGCTCTCCTAAGTATGCTGTTTTCATCCCTACCTTTTACATGACCAAACCATCTCAACCTCGTTTTTCTTAATCTATGTTCAAGGTTCTCCACCCCACAACTTTTTCTGATCTCTTCATTAGTAATATTTTCCTGCCATCTTACTTTTGACATGTATCTCAACATCCTATGATCACAACAGTGCTTCCAGTAATTCCGTTAGTGCCAAAGTTATTGCAGCATACAAAAATGCAGGCCTTATAAACCTACAGTAAAGCTTCGCTCTTTCCTCTAGTGGAACGCTATGGTTTACCAGCAAGCTTACCGATTCTTTCCATTTACTCCAAGCACAGGATACCCTATCCCTTATGCCGATTCGACCCTTCCTCCACATAAATCACAACACCAAGATAACAAAAGCTGACCACTATTTCCAGACTATATTCTACCACCTCCAATTTCTGCGGCACTGCCACAACACCCCTCACACACGTTGGACATCTAAAGTTATCTCCTGCTCTTCTTAGATTTCTGAGCGCCGAACATTTATGATGGCATCACCTTTCACAACATTGACACCATATTGAGTTTGCTCCAGCTCCTTTATCGCAAACCCCACATGGGTACCTTCTCCTTTGTGGTCTAACAGGAGGTTCTCTACCCATCACCATCAACTTGGTCTTATTTATGTTTACCTTTAATCCCCTAGTTTCCATCTCTCTTTTCCATAAACCAAATTTCCTAACTGCTTCCTCCTCTGATTCAGCTGTTATCACAAGGTCATCGGCATACAATAAGTCCCGTAATCCTTCACCTTTTGCCTCTCTGGTTGCCCTCCTGCATTACCACCACAAATAGCAACGAATGTAGTGCTGTCCCTTGATGTACTCCCACTCCTATCCCAAACTCAAGTGAAGTACCTCCTAGAGTTCTGACCCTTGACCTTGCATTGCTATTTAAGACCATAACAAGTGCTGTGAGACACTGAGGCACTTTTTGACGTCTCGAGGCCCATTGAATCACTTCCCTCGCCTTTTCTAAATCAACAGAGACATGGAAAAGCTCTTTCTTCTTTGCTCCAAATTTTTTCCTGCAACTGTCAATACAAAAATTGCATCCACAGTTGACTTCCTGACTGGATTCGAAACTGTTTGTTATCAATCTTCACAATACCTCTAAACCTCATCCGTTGGGTTTTCTAATACACCTTCATATCCTGTTCCAAAAGTCTCACACCTCTGTTTGTCCACCATTAGGACATCTCCCTTACCTTTTTATACCTGTATGGTATAACTATTGGCCCACTGCTCTAGAAACTCGCTTTCCTGTTCAGTTGATTCACAAACCTTAAAAAGCTCTTTCACTCCAGTTGCTTGTGACCCCAGATGGCCTCCGTGTCTTGTCTACTTTCATCCTCTTCAGTGCTTGCTCCACTCTCTATTTAGACACACCCCATATCAGCCCTTCCACTTTATCTTCTTCCTCAAAGAAGAAAAATAACTTCTCCACCTTTCCATAGCTTTCTCTTCTTTCACTTTAAATTGTCCATATCATCAAAATGGGTTATTACTGATTCGGATAGAGCAAAAAAAGTAGTTTGAGAAGTTCTTGTTTTCGATTTTGCTATAAACTTTTAGTTTTGGAGTTATAACAGCTCAAACATCAAAATTTTGTGCTTTTTGAAAAAAAGTCGAGTGCCATAATTACTGGCAAAGAGCATGGGAACTAAGAACACATAACCGTAAAATACTTCACTGTCAAAGATACAGGATTTTGAAGTTCTCTTTGAAGTTATACCTACTAGATGTGTAGTTTACGGAACTTGTTCAAACACCACTGATACCAATAAAGGTATCTTTTTGTACTAGATAGAATGCTTTCTCGATCCGCAGTGTTTTCTTCTATACCAACTACAGCAACAGCTTTATGCCTTTAAAAGTACCATACTTATCTAATGTTAAAAGTTATTAAAAGCTGAAAAATTCATCAATAGTATTCTAAAACTAGCTGACAAGAAACGTGAAATCAACTTTTGCCAGGCACAGATCATTCATACATATTGTATTCAAATCACACAATGGAAATAAGTTTATTTTATAGGTATACCATGTTGAAACCGACTTAGTTCCATTCCAACGTAGCTCAAAATCTTTCCTCCTTTCACAATCTTCTTCACGTTTTTTCTTATAGTTGTCTAGCCAAGCTTCGTCAGCAATCGGCTCGTCGAAGTAAGCTTTTATATCAGTGTTGCTGTCAACCTACGTGTCGGAGCAAACAAAGGCAGTGGATTCTTAGTTCCTGGTTTCTTGAGATTTGTTTTCCATTTCACATTGAATCCCAACAGATGGGTTGCTGGCTTCGATTGACGTTGAATTGGAATGAAACATTTAGTTTTTACTAAAAAACAAGGCTTTCTTTCACGATGTTTTCCCCTTCTTGGTTTCTCACTCCAAAACTGAAACATCCCATCACATCCTCAAAACCATCACGCGTTGATCCAATGTGGCAGTTCATATCACCTGCCACCATCAGAAGATCCTCCCGAGGGATATCATGTATTTTTTCCTGATAGTTTCTCAAGAAACTCCCTCTTTTCCTCATCAGACCTACGCTGTTGTGGAGCATAATTTTTATACTGAAAAGACATGAAGAATATATCCTCCACACGTTTTTCATCATTCATCATCACGCAATTTTCATCATTCTATCATCCAATCTTTTTACTTCAATCAGCTCCTCTACTAGGTCTTCTTTCACCATGATCCCTACTCCATTTCTGCCCTTCTCTGATCTGCTCCACCAAGACTTGTACTTTTCCTCACCTCCATATACTCTGGTTCGTTGGCCCCTAAACCTAACTTCTTGTAGACTCCAGTATCTACCCTTCTCCTTTGGAACATATCCACAACTTCCCTTATCCTTCTTGACAAAGAACCAACATCCACTGTTGCCAGTCTTAGTAGGTCTTTCCTAACCTCATTTTGTCAAGACACGGAGATTCTTAGCACCCCCAGCCCATTTAAAGTCTGCTGGGAACTGAGGGCCTGTCTTCTATTTTCTTGACTTGTAAGGTTTTAGAGTGGCAAAAAATGCAATTCCCTGAAGCCTTTCCTATACTACAGTAGGTTTCCCTCAAGGCAGTGGAGGTTTTTGATCAGGGTTTCCTTCCCCTAGAAGGGCTGTCTTCAACTACTGAAGAACCCCACCAGCCCTAATGCAGCAGGTACTACTTACTGGATTACATTTTACAGGTAGCAGGCAGAATAAAGAAGCCTGACCTGACCCCTATAAAAGCCTGGTTTAGAAGCCATTGGTCCTGTTTTTTTTTCGTATATAAATACCACTAGCTGGACAAAGAGCAACACATAAACTTAAGAATTGATTATATACGTTAAAAATGCTCTTTTTAAAAACATAAAAAACAAATTAATAGCACAGCCAGACATAATTTAAAAGTGTAATACTTTAGTTGGCTGACACAAGTTTTTAGAACTAGTTTCATACAGTGTTTTTTTAATGCAAGGAGACCCAACACGTGACCCTTGCTCACCATAGAGTCTCCAGTAGCTCGGTGGTTAGAGCATCTGACTAGATGACGGAGGGTCGTGGGTTCAAATCCCATCTGGGGCTCAGATTTTTTTTCCAAGTTTTCCTTGCATTTGATATTATGTTAATTTTTTAAAGAAAGATTGTCTAGAGAGTAGAAGTATCACATCAGTGCCCAGACCAAAAAACGAGTATGTTTCAAGAATGTCATCTGTACTGTATATTACTTCAGTTTCTATATTCTCTGAAAGTTCATACTTATTGCAGTCTAGTTTTAAAATCCAAGTTCAAAACTGATGGATCTCTTTAAATTTGCCTTCCACCAGGTCTTAAGATCAAGAAATCATCGATTCCAAATGCAGGACGTGGAGTATTTGCATTAGATCAAACATTTCCTGTCATGAGTGTGTTTGGTCCATATGGTGGTCGTAAGATTTTGCTCAAGAATATAAGGCCTGACATGGATGGTGGATATATGTGGGATGTAAGTTCGTTTTGAGTAATGTGAAATGTTCACAATTTTACTTCCAAATTCCAAGTTTGTTTATTTATTCAGTTATTTTTATAGTGATGTTGCTTGCCAAGGCTTAGATTTATGTTTAAACAAAAGAACATAAGTATATTTTCAGTTTGCTACGAATAAAATCCATTTTCAAATTAATAGGTTTACAGCACAGTAGAATGAAAATCTACTAACAAAACTCTTGTTGAAAATCTTACAGTTATTTTACAATTTCATAAATGCAACAACGGGGTTTTCTTTAAGAGGAGGCAGTTGCCTATTTGACATAATTTGTCACCTGTTTTGGTTTATAGATTGTTCAGATCATGCAGATAATATCCGCAACATTGCAATGTTTTTTCAGAACTTTCACTGGACTTAATTCTATACTTTTATAAAACCTAAAAAATGTCACCTACTTTTGCTAAGCTTGACAGGAAGAGGGAATGTTGCAATGGCATACACTAGGGTAGATTTCCTTGCATCAGGAAATGTTCATTAATATAGTGATAGTTCATACAACAAAAACAACAATATTCATCTATTGCCACTTTTAAAACATTTTGTTTACATCAGTGGGTATCCAGTTAAAATAGGTAGCTACAGTATTCCCTAAATTCTAGATATAATCTATTTATTTTTGTGGAGCCTGTGGAACCTTTTGAAAAACAATTTGGTTGAGAACAAACAGGGTTGTTTGGATTTCAAGTAAACGGCTGTTTGAAGACTAGTAAGCGGCTACAAAAAAGAAAAGGCTCCCCCGGGAAATTTGGAAATTTACTACCTCTCAGATG
>JANCMA020156518.1:0-13992 GCA_024336925.2 Zoanthus solanderi
TTAGTCCCTCTGACCCGCGAGGCCATAGTGCCCTATTTAGTGGCTGTGTCATTACCAGCACATATGTGCAACACAGTTATATTTGATATTTCAAGATCATCTTCGTAAGAAGTGCTAGAAGTGTTAGACTTCTAAATCAGTTGCTCCGGGCTAATGTTCGAAACGTCAACTTACGGCTACAAAATACAAGAAGTTTTTATTTCTGGTTATGAGCATAATATTGTCAGTTTGAGGTTTGCAGTTTTAATTTCTTTATCGAATATTTTACTTTGATGACATGAAAATACCAAATATGATAAAGGAAAACTTTAGCATTATTTTTCATAGTTTAACAAAGTGTTTTCATAAATGAATGAAGTTTGAGTAGTTTGTGTGTTTTGTCATGTTTTTAGCAATATGTTTAGGACATACTAACAAAGAAACATGTAACTGTTTTTCTTGCAACTTTACGCAATCCATTCCTTATTATTCGTTTTTTTCTTGTCCCTTGTTCCCATTATTTCTCTTCCTTTTCCCTTTTCCCTCCTGAGCTAAATTTTGGCGCCTTCATTCAGCAAAATCGCATTGTATTTTAACATTTTTCATGCTTCATGTTATGCAGCTGAAGAACCAGAAGAAAAGTATATTCTAAGCATATACCAAGTGTCTGGCTTTGCAGACATTGCTGAAAAGCAGGCCAATGTTACTATCACTGTTCGCAAACGCGGTTTCCCCAACGGCGTGTTTTCTTTCAAAAGTACTTCTCCTCAGACAGTTAATGAACCAGATACGGGGAAGGAAATATCACTGCAGTTTACCGTTCAGAGAACACGTGGTGCGCAAGGCGCTGTCTCGGTACGTATTACTTGGATGTGACACTTTTTACATGGTTTTGGCACATATCCTACATTTGTTAATTGTTTTATTTTCTTATCATTTTGTTTTTCATTAGCTATAATCGAGTCTTAGTTTTGCACGTGTGCGGAAACATGTACGAAATCTGACTTCAGTTGCACGACCTTTTATACACTTTTTGCCGCAATGATAAGATGTGTTTTAGTTGTTTAATTCCGGCGTTAGACTCATGAATAGATTTATCTTGAGTCATTTTTATAGAAAACGCACCATGTAAATGATCAAGTATTTACAGTTTAAAAATCCCGACCCGTAGGTGCACTGGAAGATTATAGGTCACACAGATAATGGGGTGCAGGACGTGAGGCCCCTTTCTGATAATCTGATATTCGGCACTGGTGATAGGGAAAAAAACATAGTGGTGTACATAAAAGGAGATGATGCCCCAGAGCTTGAAGAAACCTATACGGTTTCTCTTGTATCTGTGGATGGTGGAGGAGATCTGGACCCAGCGGCAGAGAATATCACCTTCAAGATCAGGTCAGTATAGGTTAAGGAGATAATGGTTTAGGACCTTTAATCAGGTTTAATGGGCCCGAAGCCAGTTATTGAACTGGCCACAGTATTGGCATTTCTGTGTGCTCCGTTCTCTGTTTAAAAGTTCGAGATGTGTTTAGGATCAAGCTTTTGTGACTAACTCTAAAAGATGATTCAAGAAGATTAAGTTGCATTTGAAACGGAATAATGGAGAATGTACTTATTTTGTTCGTGTCGTTGGGCCTATATATAGGGTCACAACATCTGCTCTCCAGATGGCACTGTGACTTCGCGCTCTGGTTGATGCCAGGATCCTCACTGCATCTCTTTTTCTTTGATTTCTCTTCTCCACCATGTTTTTTAAGGTCATCCTCTGGCGCATGACATTTGGATTGCAGGTGAAATTCAACGTTAGATTTACTTTGTTCTAACATACAAACAACATACAATTGAACTTTTTGAAATACTCTTTCATTTGGTTAGCTCCCAACAGATACCGATATATTCATTCTACCGACCTTTTCACAATCGTATTTATCCCATGCTTCTGTGGCGTTGTGGGGATGACAGACTTTGACTCCTCCTCGAGAGAATGCAAATTCATTAGAGGTTAACTTCCAGGAGGAGCTGGCATTTATTTTACCGACCTTATGGGGATGGTGCTTGTCTATGGTTTCTCTAGTGCTAAACGGATGTAAATGTAATTTTCAACAAAGCTGGCATTCATTGTACTAAACTTGGAAGGATGGCGTAAGATAAAGTTTTTGGTATTCTCTGGAAAGGACATTAGCTCATGTCATCATCGGTTAGCTCACAACAGAAGCGAATATTCATTTTACTCTTCTCTTAAGGATTGGCCATTCCCTGGTTTCTGAAGCATTAAGTTTAGTTCCCGCTTGACGGGGTAAATGCAGATAAAAAGATGCAGTAATAATTTTCTGGAAACAATAATCTGGCCTGGTCGGGATCAAACTTAAAAACCTTGATGATTCGTTTCAATATCTCTAACCTTTAGTCCCTCTCTACGTGAATAGTTAACATTATGGTGCAACTCTAAAAAATATTTGTTTCCGTGAAACAGAGCTAATGATGATCCACATGGTGTTATCAGTCTGGAGGCAGACTCTGTACAAGTACGGGTAAACTCCGATATGTCACGCCATCTGGAATTCAAGGTAAAGCGTGACAAAGGAACTATTGGCAACGTCATCGTGACATATCAAGTAACATATTCCAGCTGGTATCCGGACTCTCTTCTGCCAAACAGAATCAAAATCTTAAGTGGTAACAGTGAGGTACGTTTGTGATTACCTCAGTATAAAACGTTTGAAATTCGTTGAGTGCCTTTTACAATTTTACAGTTTACAATTTGGCTATAAAGCCACACATAAGTGCAAAGATTGTTTTAAAACTACTTTACTTACAATTAAATTCATTGATTATTTCTTTGATAATTGTTCTTTATTGTTCTTTAGTATCTTGAAGTCATAAGGCTGTCCACTGCCGCATTTTTGTTAGTGGGCTCACAGTTTACTGTCGCGCTAGCAGCTGTTAGCTATGAAGGTAGTGCTGGTAAGTACTTGAGTTAGCAAGTTGAATAAGTACTTAGTGCATAAAGTGCTAAACCATTTTTTATCGATAAATATTTGTCTCTTTTCTTTGGATTTTCATAGAATTGCATTCAATCATGGATTTTGAAAATTTATACTGTTACTCTTAATATTTTTTAATATTTTTGCAGATATTTTTTTAAAGCTAGCCGCTATCTACGAGGTTGACTGATTCATAAAATGCTTTAGCGACATAGTGTAAATACATTTAAATCGTGATGTGATAATGCTGCTATGAGCCAGTTGCGACTGCTTGTGTAAAGCCCAGACGTTTTTATGAACTTATTAATAATAATCAGTCTTAGATTTAAATCGGCTTTTAAATAACTCTTCCTCCTACCACCATGCTGAGATTATTGAAATATACTTTTGGGGCCGAAGGATGGTGGCAACTCGATTTTTTGATATTTGTAGTTTTCGTTTTAGTTTTTAGTTTCTTTTTTGTCTCGCCGTTAAATTCCGTCTTCATGTTTAAAAATATAAAAACTTATTACTGTTTGTGGTTTTCTATTGTTAACGTGACTATAAATTTAGGTTGTCTACCTATTTTAGGTACTAATGTTATTATTATCGTGGTTATCAAAATCATTTATTATTGTTGTCGATATTATTATTATCAATATTTTTGTTACATTATTATTATCCTTGTTGAAAGTTTTGTGCATTTCAGAGTCCACAGACCCAGCTAAGCTAGCCACAAGCTCAACCAGTGCAATCGCAATAGTTCCGGAGTCCGCAGCAAACGCTGTGTTTAGAATTGCTGATTCTTCTAGATATGTGGGAGTGGATTCAGGTAAGTTAATCATCCAGGCATGAGATATTTCGATCCCGCTATCGTATCCCTGCTGATTTTGTTCGGATATAGTTTTATTTGGATAGCCTCTTTAACTCTTCATGTGTAACTCTTCTCGCAGTCTATCCCATCGCCTAATGAAGACTTGCTGGTTGCAGTCAAAAGAAAGCGGTCTTTTAACGACAAGAATCGTGAAACAATTGGAGAAATATATTTAATTGTTTATATTAATTCCCACAATGGATAATATTTTTAATTTTATTGATGAAAAGTAAATTATTGATCATTTAGTTTTTTTGGAAAAAATTAACTCAATGTTTTATTTAATTATAGCAAACAAAGTGCCCGCCATAATAGTTCAGCGTGAGGGAATGTACGGTGCAGCCACAGTTACTTGGAGACTAGGCTACCCGCCCAATATGCTGCCATCTGGTTATAACGAGGGGAGACTGGAACCTACTGTTGGAAGCCTTATATTCAGCGCAGTTGAAAAAAACAAAACGTTCTCAGTCACGGTAATGCAACAGTAATTTGCTAAAAGAAATAATAATAGTACTGGTAGTAGTAGTGATATTGAAGGAAGGACGGTTTTATGAGATGGCAGGTTTATATCGCCCGCAAAGCTGCCGTACATACTAGTTGTGCGAATCTGTGTAGGAGATTGCTTTGTGTGAATATTAGGTAAAGCATCCCCTGTGTCTGCAAAGTTAAGCTCCGTTACAATTTCACTAACTAGCAGTGTAAATTCAGTATTTATTGAAAATTTTGATAGAAATAGCATGTTTTGTGTAATATCGGTGTAGCAAATCATTTAGATAATGTATTTCTTAAGTAAAGACTATATTGAATTGATCCCCGGTGCTTAGAATGTCAAAATTTGTCACCCTAGGCTGTGCCGGAAGTAAAACCAAACACAAAACTTGTCTATGCAGTCCATCTGGCATCAGCGACCGCGTCTGGTTTTCCTGGGGGAGCAAATGTGTCTAAGGTTAAAGAACAACTCCTCAGCATCATTGAGTATAGTGGTGTTGTAGTAATGGCCCCTTCGTCACAGAACGTAATTACCACAGAAGGAAGCACGGTGAGAAATAAATAATCCTCTGCAATGTAACAAATCAGTGCTATGTCTATTAATCTAACATTACATTGTTTGTTTCTTCGTTTAGTCGTTCTTTCGTTTGTTCGTTCGTCCACTCGTTCGTTTGTTTGTTTGTTCTTTCGTTTATATGTTCCTTTATTTCTGCTTTTATTCATTTGTTTATTTCTTCTAAGATTCTTACCATGTACAGGTGCAAAACAATAACCTTTATGTGCCCTTCTAGGTTTGCTTACCAACCCCAACTCATCCTTAAAATCCCAACCGGCAAGAGGTAAACCAGTTGGTTAATTTTAAACGTAGGTTTGATCATGACTCAGGAATCAAGTAAGACAAACTGACAGTGATCAAAGCTATAATTCAGTAAACCTCGGATAACCGCATACAAGTCCAGCACACTGGGACTTGTTGTTCAAAAGTCCGATAAAGTGAACTCTTTGTTAAGCCCAATCTTGTATTAAGTTCCTTAACCCAGAGTTAATTAATCCGTGGTTTAAAATACGTTGTTCAAACGCCGGTTAGCGCGCCAGTTAGCTAACTTTTATTAGTTTTGTCGATCGTATTATTTTTACTAATCTGTATTAGATTGAATATAGAAGCATTTGTGTAGCTTTAATTTTTGATTTGAAAGTATATCTGGGTTTAACCTATTCTTAAGGCTAATTACCTTTTGAGAAACGCGATTTTATTTTTGGTTAGATTTTAATCCTCAGTTAAAATATATGGTTTAGTGTTAATCGGACTTTTGAAAGGCGAGTCAATACATAATCACATTAACAATTTTTGCAGGAGACAAACAGAAAACACATGAACTCATAAAGACATAATTGCAGTGTTTAGACTCTTTTATTACTTTAGTGGAAGATTATAGTGACTAACGAAATATAATCGTCTGCGTGGAGATGTGCTTCAGTAAACAACTTCAGTCACGAGTCGAAATAACTTCTCGGACCTTAAGTTGTTTGCCGTTTTATTTGTTATTATTTCCACTGATGGAGAGAATTGGTCTCCCAAAAGATGGATACATTAAAGTCTGCTATCTAGATCATTTCTTGAGGAATATTGAAATTATTATGAAGAGGAATATTGCTGCAGCACTGTCGATATTTTCTTTACTCTAGGTGTCCCTGACGATGCTACGCCAGTTCAGTGTATTGGGCTCGGTGCAGGTACGATACTCGTTTCTCGGTATCTCCAAAGTACTGGAGATGAGAAGTGGAGAGTACAACAAATCGTTTATTGTTGAAATAACTAACAATGACGTTCCTCAGAAGGACAGAGTTGTTTTTGTTAACATCACTGGAGTAACTGGGGGTAAGATGTTCTGTCTGTTAAAATGCATAATATTAGTGGTGAAACATCGTGGTAGTAGTACTACTAGTAGTATTAGTAACAAGCTTTATTTGCATGTTATAAACGTTTTACATTTTGCCCAAGTATTTTGCTTATACTTTAATAGTTTCTATAGTAATAGTAGTAGTAGTAGTAGTAGTAGTAGTGATAGTAGTAATAATAGTAGTAGTAGTAGTAGTAGTAATAGTAGTGATAGTAGTAGTAGTAGTGATAGTAGTAGTAGTAGTAGTAGTTATAGTAGTATTAGTAATAGTAGCAGTAATAGTAGTAGTAGTAGTAGTAGTAGTAGTAGTGATAGTAGTTGTAGTAGTAATAGTAGTAGTAGTAGTGATAGTAGTAGTAGTAGTAGTAATAGTAATAGTAGTAGTAGTAGTGATAGTAGTAGTGATAGAAGTAGTAGTAGTTGTATTAGTTGTAATTGTAGTAGTTATAGTTTTAATAGCAGTAACATCTGTAGGAGTAGTAGGAGTAATAGTTGTAGTAGAGAAAGTGGTAGTAGTGTGGTAGTATCTATACAATTCCATTACCATTAGAAGTTAGTATAAACTGTGAAGATTTTACTTATTTATAATCTTTAGATCACTCACCGAAGGTGGGCCCAAACCTCGTTGCGCTAATCACAGTCAGAGACAATGACGATGCACACGGTATCCTGAGCATCACTATAGCAACCACAGTTGTCGAGGAGGATGCAACAAGTGGTTACATCCGTAAAATTGATCTGAACATCCGTCGAAGCAAGGGTACCATTGGTAATGTGTCTGTCTTAGTGAGGACAGTGGGAGGCGGTGAATCGTGGGACAGCATAGCCTCTCCACAATCCCTTAGCGATGCACTAGACAGCCGAAAGTCGTATGAGAAATCAGTTGCTGGTCTGGATTACGTTCAGCTTGACACAAACGTTTCATTTGCGGTACGGAGCCATCTAACTTATATACCTTTTTCGTTTTCGTTTTTACTTTCAGCTTATTTAATATGATGTAGCTTTATTACACCAGCTAACATTTAACATCATTAATGACTTTAGTTGTATCTGAATTACTTTCACTTTGATAAATCGAAATTGTTCTTTACTCGTTTTGAATTTAGCAGTTGTATCCCTGTAGTGAAACGGTAAGGGGTTAATAAGCAATAAAGCAATAAAGAATACTAAGGTTGTATTGTAATATTGGTTTTCAATTTTAAAAGCCTCTAAACCTGTCGAAACTGATTGCCAACTAGCTCTCTACTCACCTTTGCTTTTCCTTAAATACCAGTTATTTCAGGTTCTAAAAGGTATCTCAAAAATCTACTTTTCTATATAGATGTTTCTGAAAGGAAAGTATATCTTACTAACTGCATTTGTCTTCAAATGCAGAACCAGTTTCCTGTATCGGGTACCCAGACTGCTAGAGTACAACTTATCATAAAAGATGACAACATTCCTGAACCTTCTGAAAAGATTTTCGTGTTTCTGAGCAGTCCCACAGGAGGAGCGCGATTGGCTATTGCCGCTGACAACCTTCAGGTAACTAGAGCCCTATTCACGTGGGATAGTAACAGGGAATTCGATCAGAGAATGTGTACTCTTAGATCTTTACCAATATTGATTCTTTAATAAATTATATATATACATATATATGAAGCTTATCTTCTCTCCTATTTTTACCATCACTGAAATGTTCGTTTCACATGAGAACAATATCATAACCATGTATTTTAACGCATTCACGGCAGTAAAAGAGAAGACCATCACTATCAGTTTTTTAATTATCCTACTTTTATGTGTCTTCAGTCCTGGACGTTTGTCACTGTCAAGGGTAATGATGATTTCAACGGCGATGTTGGTTTCGTTGGCGCTTCACGAAACGTTAGTGTTAACGAGGACAGCTCTCCTTCAGGTTTGTTTCCAAACTCTAAAGCTTATGCAAACACCTTTTCAAGTTAAAATGGGAAGTTATCTTCTATTGTTAACCATACTCCATTCTTCTAGAATCAGCACTGTGAGGCCACTGTGGGTAGTAAAATAAAGAAGGTGAATTTTGAGCTCGGTAATGAAATGTTGAAAGTGTTCGGTAGGTCATTAGTTCGAATCTGTTTGTTTTCATGACAAACTGAAAGGAATATATAGTTTACTAGGTTTCTTTTTAGCATGTGAACTCAAACTCTACCATACTATGAACAATAGAATCACTCTCTTCAAGTGACTCAGGTTTCTGACATGAAAGTATATTACTCAGGTTTCTATCCTTACGAGGTCGCTCAACGTCAGCTACTAATACAATGGATCAATATGTAGCGTCTAAATAGGAGTCAAAGAATGTCATCAGCTTAAGGTTACTGGTATTGGACCTCGGTGCCTGCTCACTGAAAGGAATGAAGTCCCGTGCCTTCAAATTTTGCGTACGAATAAATTATTCTACTTCTAATTTATTTGTCCTGTTTCAGTGGAACTATTGGTTCGGCGACAATTTAGAGTGGGAAATGGAGTGGCCTCAAGCTCTGTTACGGTAAGTAAAAGTGGCGATGGTGGTGGTTGTATAAAATTGTTATTATTATGACAGGTTAGTGTAATCTCGTCTAATAGTCTTAGCTAAAGACTTTTTTTCTTTTGTCAGTATTAGTGACCGATTGTCTGAAGATTTGATATTATTTTTGTTATTTTTATTGTTGTTACTATTATTCTTACAGAGTACACTTGCCTATTAGTATTTCGGTTAGTGAAATTTGTTTTCATACAAAGAGGGGAAAGATGAATCCTGAAATATGATTTTAGTTAGAAGAATCACCTATACACGCATAAATTGCCAATCTCGTAAGCCCGGATATGCTAATGGCTTTTCAAAATTAATTTAATGGCGTTAGTACAGAGATATAAGAAAAACGGGAGTTGATGAGTAGTAACCACTCTCGGCGAGGAATGCGAGTCCGGAGAGATATGTGCACACTTAACTAATTATCTTAAGTTGGTAAAGAAATTATTGTTTTGAGATCGAGCTTTGTACTTACTGTAATCTTGGCATCAGTGAGAAAGGAAGTAAACGTGCAATCCTTTGTAATCGATATTAGTGTTTCCTTGAAAGGCAGCGAATTCCTCTTCAATGGAATTTTTCAAGTTACAATAATGTTATCAAAACTGTTGGTACAAAATATTACACAAAAGTATGTTATATAGGGGAAAAAAAACTAATTGGTTATTACACCCTCGTTGGTTTCACATGTAGAGTGAACCAAACTAAGAGAATAAATTATGGTACGGCCTGATTATCTGGTTGAGCCAGTTCTGGTTTTGGATAAACCGCCCAAGATCCCCATAATAACATTATTATAAGTATATATATTTATTTTTATATTAAAGGTCGTTTGGCAAATCCAAGAGCAGAACATGCGAAGCCAGGTGAAAAACTCTGAAGGTGAAGTGACAATGGCTCCAGGTGTGGCTCAAACTGTCATCACGATAGAACTTATCAACGATGATGTGAGTTTTTACAAGTTTTAAATGCATTTTAACTTTCACCTCTCCTTTGTCACCAGCAAACTTTTCAGAACGGAAAAAGCAACGTGTTAATTTAAAAAGTATCACGTTCCCAAATCCTAAATAAAGTAGTAAAGCTTTATTTAGGCGGGGTAAATAACGTCATATAAGACTAGAAACTCTTAACACTAAAATTACTTTTCAATTTTTTTTTGCTTAAATGATAACATTCTTCAAAGAACTTTGCAAAGAAGGTAATTTAGGATGCATTTTTGTTTTTGTAAGCCCACATGGTTATTCCAGATAGTCCAGCAGCACTTTCCTATTTTTTTCAATAAAACTGTTCGAAGTTTATATTTCTAGATTATTTTAGAAACACAGAAAAATAAAAGCTAAACTACTTCTTTAAATATTTGAATAGTTTTTTTCTAAACTATATTTCTATGCCATGAATTAACTTCTGTTTTCTATAAAAAATGTGTTTTTTTAGAATTCAAAACTAGTTTTTGTAATCAACAGTTTCTACTACGTAGGAGCTCTACGTCTCTGTTGTTGATATTTTCAAGACCAAGTTAATACCGAGCCTGTAATCATTATATATATAGTCATCGCCTACTTCGCATCTCAAAAGAGTTTCTTCCATTGTATATCGTTATCCTTTGTAGTCTGGCAGACTTTCTTTTTGATCTCAAATCTTGATACTATCTTATCTAAATGTTTTCTCTATGTTTTTCTTATCAAGGAACCCGAATTTCAAAGTGTGTTCCACGTGGCCTTAGTTGAATTAAAGAACACCACCCAGGCCACATTTGCTCATAACGCTACCATAGCAACCGTGCACGTGCTGCCTAGTGACTTCCCGTTTGGATTGATTGGATTCTCACAGTCTTCGATGTATGTATGAAATACCCGTTTGTATTATCTGTGAACACTGTTATCAGCACAAATGCGATTTCCGATAGTAAGCAGTAGTTATTCTAGTAGCAGAAGTTAAATAGAAAGTTGTTACATTATGGATGTTATATCTTGTAAAGACTATGAAATCAAATAAGAAAGCAGTAAATCAAATAATACTGACTAGTGCAATTTAAGTTTTTATGTGACTCGTTCCCTAATTTGCTCTTTGAGTCCCCGACGAAAAGTCAAAGGATCCAAACCGCAATATGCGCCTGCTCAAATGGAACAGTCGGTTCAGAATGAGCTTTACCTTTACGTTTTTATATTTTAGGAGAGATTTCAGCATAATCATCGAATTATTCACATATTTTATCGACATAAACCTTTTCATTTCAGTTACACAATCGTTGATAAGCAGTCTGTCACAGCGACACTTGATGTTACAAGAGAGCAAGGAGCTACAAAAGACACTACTGTTTCCTTTGAAGTCCGTCAGCTGAGCTCAGAATCTTCTGTATCCGGGGTACCAACGTACAAGGCTCTGCAGGGGCAAGACTACGTTGATCCCTCTGTTACTACCATCCAATTTCTACCCGGCATGGTCAGTAGTAGTTTTGAATTTTTCTTTTTACATGAATTTGTGTGTTACGTTTGGATGCAGCCTACTTAATAGGCTTGTCCACAGTTATTGCAGCCACAGCATTTGGATTTGTTTGAAATTTGTGTCAAAGGTTTATTTTATTTTATTTTATTTTATTTTATTTTATTTTATTTTATTTTATTTTATTTTATTTTATTTTATTTTATTTTTATTTTATTTTATTTTATTTTATTTTATTTTATTTTATTTTATTTTATTTTATTTCATTCTATTAAATGATAACAAACAGTTAAGAATTGTCAATTTTTAAAAGTTACAAAATATAAGACATTATAGCCCTAGCCAACAATGTAAGAGCTGAAAATGCGCTGGCACCATTACATAAATTATTTGACTCTCGATGACCAGGTTCTAGACAAGTAATTTACAAAAGGGTAAAATTTAAAAACATATTAAAGAGAAAAAAGAGAAAAAATGTGAATGACATGAAAATGCAATGATTGTAAGATGGAACTTAGAGGGAAAATTTGTTCTGAATAAATATATATTTTAAGAGTTACAAACTTTTTTATAAGCAAAAGAACATTAAATATTCAATATATGAGTTAATAATGCCATAAAGGCTATCAAGAAAAGCGAGAATTTAATATCCTCGTATAACATTTAGTTTTAAATTATACTTAAACCTCTTAAGACTTCCTCTTCTTCTGAAGCTTTCTTCAGTAGCATTTCACGTTTTTGCGCCTTGAAATCCAATATTGAATTCTCCGTCGTGAACGGAAAGGGTCACAACATCGACTTTTCCCTGTTGCAGCCCGATGAACAAAGATGATTTGGATTCATGGGTGAGAGGGAAACTGGTGCATTCCCTTTTTTAGTCAATTTTTTGTAGTGGGAGAAAAACTGGCGATCTCGCGGAATATTAGGGATATGAATTGTATCACTTCACCATCCAGACCACTTGACTAAGATTTTATGGTATCATATAATGTTTTAATGATTTCCTCTTGTAGAAATTTCGAAGAGTTACAATCAGACTTCTACCAGAGTCATCATCAAGTTCATCTTACCCAAAGGCGTTTGAGATCGTGTTGGTAGCAGCGACAAACAATGCCGCGTGAGTAAACACGTTACAATTGAAGTCAATATTAAACAAAGAAGTAATTTGCAACTTGTTGTTGTTAAATTACATTCAAACATCACAGTTTACAGCGTTGATACTAACTGCCTTACAGTAATTAGTACGTTTTACTTTTCGCATTCACCATGAAAGTGAGACAGTCTCCTGACTGACTGTTCGAACCAGACCAGGCGAATTGGAGCTGTAATTTTCGGATTAACAAGTTTTTTCTGGGAAAATCTGAACGATATTCTATAAGAACGGTAAACGCTTTGATAGAAAAAAATTTGCTGCTTGAATTTTTACTTAATCCAGGGTTAAGTTAACCAGCCTTTAATTGTTAAAAGGGGAGAGAGCGCGAACAAGGGACGCCCGATGGGCGCATTCCCTTCTTCAGTCAATGTTTTGTAGACAAAAGAAAACTGGCCATCACAGAATTTTAGCCCAGAATGCCGTCTGTGGGAACATTAGGGGTTTGAGAAACTTGTCAATCCGAAAATGTGAACAACCCAGCCCAGCTGGTATAATTGGGTGTCTTCTTTTACTGGGAGCTAACCCATGATGCATTAGTGTCTTTTGCAGGGGGGGAATCCAATATTGCAACTTGCCATACACTTATATTAAGTCCACAGTTTCCATGGATCGGTGAAATGCACTGTCCTGGCAAGTTTGTTCTCCTCGAGATATAACTAATGATAATACGTACTCTTAATTACAAAACAGATTTCACAGCTGATTGTTAAAGGTCGTAACTTGGTTCCTATCAGTCGTCCTTGATGGTCTTAATGGTTAGCGAGGATATATCAAGATTACATCTTGAAACAATGCCATTTAATCACACATCAGCTTTATCTCAGTTGAAGAGTAGTATAGCATTAACAACCGAAAAATATAAAACAGTGTATAACTTCAGATAAAAGCGCATTACTGTTATTTGAAGAACTAATTGCTTGAAAAATAATTTGTATGCTTTTTAAACACTTATTATGTTTAAAAATGTGATCTGTATATTATTTAGGTTAAAGCCGTCCTTTGAAAAGGCTTCAGTTATCATATCCAACGATGAAGAAACCACAAAGTTTCTTCAGCTGCGTGCTATTGCCAAACGGCCTACCCTTACAGATAATGACATAAACCAGTAAGTATTGAACCATAAGTCGCCGCTACGTTTGCAAAACTGCCAATACTTGGACTATCGGGTACACTTTTTTATTACATCTGTATTTTTCAAATTTTTCCTCAGGGTTATATGTAATAATAACTTCGACTTACCTTCACAATCGAAAAAGTAACCGTACATCCAG
The DNA here is from genome assembly GCA_024336925.2 of Zoanthus solanderi. Taxonomy (NCBI): domain Eukaryota; kingdom Metazoa; phylum Cnidaria; class Anthozoa; order Zoantharia; family Zoanthidae; genus Zoanthus; species Zoanthus solanderi. Next base: position 13,600 of record JANCMA020156518.1, read on the forward strand.
TATGAAAATCATGTGTACAGCTGTTTTTCAGTATGGAAGCATAATCATTCATAAACGTTGCTAAAAGAATACGACGAAACAAAGTTTTACTTTTATGGTTTTTAAAAGGAATGTGTTACTAGTATTCTATGATCAGTAGTTTTCAAACATTTCAACCGAAATCGCGTGTTTCGTTTTCAACTCTTATTAACCATTACAGTATAGGATTTATCATTTGGATTTATTATTAGTTTTTTGTTATTATATATACCAGTTAAATTAAATTTTAGTTTATTATTTGATCACTTTTATCATGAACTTAAGACTCCGGAGAATGGGCGATCACTCCTTGTGTAATCGACGTGAAATAAATTATTCTTGTTCTTGTTATTATTATTATTATTATTATTATTA
>JANCMA020156624.1:0-13992 GCA_024336925.2 Zoanthus solanderi
TTTCTATATAGCTAATCCTAACCCTAACCCAGCAGGACCCAGTATGCCCCAATACGGAAATTATCCCAAAATAATTAAGGAGTAGCAACCTATATCATTTAACAGGTGGTAATAAAATATAATTATTTATTATAATTATTTTTTATAGCAGATTAGGTTCATCAACTGGTCTACCATATTGTAATAAATCAAGTCCAACAAAATATTTCCCATCAATCATGACTGACAACTATTAATTAAAAGCAAAGCATGAAGTTTAATCCACTTTAGGTTTAATCATCATCACCAGGAAATCACAAAGCTAATATTTTGCACATTAGTCATTCATTAGAGCATTAATGCTTGAAATGTCCACTTTGTGCTTTTGGCTATATACAGGTATATAAATATTTTGCCATTTTTCTTTCTTTCGTTATAAATAAATATCTTTTTTATATAAAGTTATAAAATATAATTACATTGCTTCCACCTTGAATAGTAAATTCACTAACAGTGGGTAAACAGGTTGAGGACATTTAAATCAATCTTTACCATTCTGCTCAAGGAGAGGCTGGTTGGGATTTTATGACAAGCAGACTGATGGATGTAAAAATAATGTAAAATACAGATGTGCTTGCAGGATGCTTAGATACACGGTAGGAGTGAGTTTGTAAGACAGGAGGTCTAGCGGTGAATTGATAGAGATGTGTGGAGTTGAAGACCTTTCTGTTAAGTTGAGGCAGAGAATCTTGACTGAGATGGTTTAGAGATGTGAAAAGGGTAGAGGGGTGTGTTGGGTAAGGTGGGGGAAGTGGGAGTTGGTGGGAAGGCCTAGGAAAAAGTGGGATGAGTGAGTGATGGAGGATATGAACTTGCTGGGAGTGAAGAAGAATGTGGTGCACAGGGTCGTCGCTAAGATAATTGTCTGCCGGTTGGGATTTCATTTGAACCGGTACTGAAATTTCGTTCCCAATCTTTTGCAAGGCCTAGAAAGTGGGGCTACCAAGCTTCATGGTTACAAGATGGAGAACACAGGACAAGGAAAGAAGACACAGGATAAACAAGTGCTCAAAAGAAGATTGTATTTCTATTACTTTACTCGTTATAGTATCACCGTTAATCAAGGAAGTCAGGAATTTATTCAAACTTTTTCACTGAGACCATATGTTTCGATATCGAACGATTGTACGTGCATCACCTAAAAACTGTTAGTGGCCTTTTTCTGAGTAATGGACTGCATAATCCAGCTGGCAATCACCTCTATCTCAGGCCGGCAAATTTGGCTGGCAGCCAGCATTTAGTGACAACCCTGGGTGCAGGATCAACAAATTTCGAAATTAGTCATTGTCTGTCCAACCCCATCCTAGATGGGAAAATTTGGACATTAAATGAAAATAATGATGTGTAAGATAAATTGAATTCAAAGCAACAACTATATACAATGACAGCAATCATACCAATTCATTATGCTAGTTTATAACTTTTTAATGATTTTCTTTCTATCAGCTGGTGAAATTCCACCAAAGAAGTTACAAGCTTTACAGAAGGTGCTTCAGAGTGAATTTTGCAATGCAATTCGTGAGGCAAGTGTAGTTTGATTCTCTTCAGTCCTACAAAGTTTTCAAAACACTAGTTGAAAGTAGTGTACTAAGTGACTTCAGATCAGTCTCTAATTTCTCCAAGAATTCCCAATTTTCATCTTTAAATTTACTGAGAGAATTTAAGTTTTGATCAGAAATCACTTAAAATGTTTTTGCACTAGACTTTTCAAATGTCCTAAGATGTGGCTCTGTAACTTTGGAGATAAAATTAATATTTCAAATTTTAGATCTTTTTCAGAGCAATTGTTGTTATTGTTGAAGTTGCTTTGATGATAGACAGACTTTCTAATGCTAAAACATTTACTAGTACCTTCACTTTCTTGTGGCAAAGGTTAAAATATTTTCAAACTTTGTTAACTTTAACCCTAACCTATACCCTAATCCAAACCCTAGGGAGGGGTGGGTAAGCAGTAGTATTGATCCTCCTTCCCAATCCTGCCCTACCCCAATCAATGTTGGAGAATGTTATTGGGGAAACAAAGTAACTAAATACTCTGGAAGAGCTCTTTGAAGATTGTTTAATTTGTAAATGCTGTAACCTAACATGAATCAATATGAAAAATGAAACAAAATGAGAGACAGAATTACAAGGCACAGCTCGACAAGATCAGATACGTGACACAACACATTCACAATAGCAGCCACTATTTAATGCTTATGTTCTTGGAGCAGAGCACCACCACAACACTGGGATCACTATCCTACTCTTTTTGACCAGCACATAAGTTCTTTTAAGTCCCCCGATAGAAGAATGAGAGACTGGACCTACAATTTAACCTTATTATCTGAGAAGACACAAAGTTCAAACTGTTTGTGGATGCTAGAGCAAAGGTAGCACCATCTTCTCAATTATTTTAAGACCCTTAGTATTGGTCCAGCTGGGAATCGAACCTGAGCCTCCCACTAAAGTGTTGTAAACCTTGGTTAAGTTATACTGAGATCATGTGTATGATTCTCCTGCCAGGTGTATGAACATGTGTATGAGACAGTTGAGATTGAGGGTAATCCAGAAGTTAGGGCCCAGGCTACTGCCAAGGTAGGTATTGGAAGATATTCTCATATAAAAGGTCTGTACAGAAACATATTAGACTAAGATCTTTATTATAACAACACTAATGAATTCTATTTTGAGTTTAGACATATTAACACTGAATTTGAAAAAGGAAGGCCATGAAGTTGTTCCAGTGCTGAGGTTTCCTTAACAAATTGATTTTTAAGACTTTAAAAATCTTGAGAACTTTAAACATTTACAGACTCTAAATTACTGTGTTCAGTGTTTAGGTAGGGGTATGAATGGAAAGATAACAAGTATAGATAGAAATCTCAGATGTGCTAATTACTAACTTACAGCCAGTGAAATGGGTACTACGGCCATGTTGGTATTGTGCATTACCCTTTGAATCTACCATATTTAACAGTGAGCCTGAAGGTAATCAGCCATGGGCAGATATTTCCATTTTATTAGGCCTCATCATTATGACATAGCTAACAACAAGTTGAATTTTAAATAGTTAAAAAGCTGGCTAAAAATTGACTGATATACAATATAACTGAGCCCTTTTGACTCTTATGTGATCATCAGGGTTAAATCATCATCATCAGTGATTACATTTTAAACGTCTATTTTTCATGCTTGTATTGGTAATATATGGCTTTCTTAAAGGCTATATTCCACTCAGTTTGATTTTGTGGCAGATCACAATCAGTCTTCAGAGATCTTAAATCACCATCCTTGGTACCACGTCTTTTTAAAAACTAAAAGCTGTGTTTTTATACAGTTTTAGCTAATTGGTGAACCAACCAGAATCATTGAAAATTTAGAAACATGTAAATGTCATCACTAGATGAATAAGAATCTACTAATCTCTTTCAAGTGCTTTTTGGTAGTCAATGAAATCAGGTTCATAGCCTGGTTTTGCTGTATGAATTTTTCCCACCAGCTCTGTCTAGAAAAAAATTCTTGCAAATCAATCTGATCATCATCAAGGATAAATTCAGAAGTGTTTGGAGAAAATGTTTATTAATAATTAAGATGATTGTCTTGACTGGAGCAACCGAGGATTAGTGATTGTCTGAATTAACTGCAAACCAAACACTGTTTTTTAAATTGCAGGCCACAATAGCAGCATTTGCTGCAAGTGAGGGGCATGCACATCCAAGAGTTGTGGAACTACCAAAGGTAAGTCAAGCAGGTAGTATGGACAGCAGATTAAATTTATTTTTTCTTCAATTTTCAATTTCTTATATATTAAGAATATTTACTTAGTAAAACTCAACCCACAACATTCAACTCACAGTTGCAAACTTTTCTAGAATGAAGAGGGACTAGGTTTTAATGTCATGGGTGGCAGAGAACAGAATTCGCCAATCTACATTTCTCGCATCATTCCTGGAGGAGTTGCTGACAGGTTGGTAGAGCCAACAATAGTTTTAGGTTGAAGTTTTGATTGTTCTGGTAATGTTACTAATGATTATAATTATAATAATCATAATTTGTAATGGCAGTATTAATGGTGATCACATCTATAGTGATGTATAGGTGATAATTACCTCGGGATAGTAAAACTGATCAACTGGTACCATTAATTATAATGGTAATAATTTTGATATACTAATAATGATGGTTGTATTCATGATGACTCTTCTCTTGATGATAGTGATGGTTGTAATGATGATGGTCATGATGATGTTGTCAATAATGATGACAATACTGAATAGTGATGATAATGGTGATCATAGTGGTTGTCCTGGTGGTGATGAGGATTATGGTGTTATAATAATAATAATAATAATAATAATAATAACTTTATTAACATGTCATTTTTTCTTTAGCTTCAAAATTTAATTGGGGACACAAAAAGAAAAGAACAATAGTGACAACTATGAGCTAAGAACATATACTTTATGTATAAAAAGCTAAAAACTAGTATTATATAAGAATATATTATTAATGTTTCCAATCTCTAAAATTTCTATTTACATATTACAAGAGGCAGGCTGCCACTCTCCATAGATACTGTAAATGTCAGAGACGGCATAAAGGGCAGGAGTCTGTTATTCTCCATCAAGCCCGAAGTGTCCACTTTTTTTATTCTATTTTTAAAAAGTTCAATGTTGTTGACGATCATGGTGTTAATAATGAGAATGATGGTACTGGTAGTGATGGTGGTGGTGATGTCAAAGAAGGTAATTTTTTAGGTGGAAATGATGGTAATAAACAAGATGTGTTGAATATGATGATAGTGAACTTCATAATGATGATGACCTTGATAAGAACACAATATGGTTTTTGAATAACTTTATATTTTACCACCACAATTTTTGCATGGTGTGATTTTCAGCTTTAGTTGTGATGGTAAAGAACTTGTTATTTTTCAACTAACAGAAATGGAAGTTTGAAAAGAGGTGACCAGCTATTATCAGTGAATGGAGTGGTGAGTTATGAAGACTTCACTCAAATATCACCTGGCCAACATTTATACTGCATAAAACTTGTATTTTAGCCTAGCTCTTCCATCAGCTGTGTTAAAGGAGAACTGAATGGTCCCTAAACCGTTTATATCTTTTTTATCGTTTAAACATTTTGGTATAGTAGAACAAATATATGTTTAAGCTGTTAGCCAAGCAGTTCAGAAAAATTTGATGTTTTGTAACAAATCGACAAGATTTGATCGGTGGCTTAATATTTGATGTCAGTGGTTGTTATTAAAATATGTGATGTAGGTTACTATACTAAAGCTAAATCCTTTACGAGCCAGAGGCCCATGGAGCCGGCACTTATCTCCATTTTCTGTAGTTTAAGCAGATGTGAGTCTTTGAACTCCCCGTGGATGGGACACTAAGCCATCGCAGGTTAGCTCCCAGCAGACGCTGGTACTCGTTTACCTACCCCAGAAGAATGGAAAGCTGAGTTGGTTTAGGAAAAAAAGAAGGTCACAAATATTCAGATCTCAGCAGAGCTGGTATTGAACTGGGGACCTTGTGGTCAGAAAGCAGAGATCTTACAACTGCACCAACCATGCTCACCCAGGTTATGATACTAGAAAGATTTACGTAAAAGAGGAAAAACATGGTTACTGTGTGGTTTTTGGTAATTATAAAAGAAAACAAAAACTTTGTAGGACAAAGATCATCAAAAATATCAAGTTTTGAAGCACATTGCCATATTTAGGCTCTGAATATCATAACCTATGTCATAACATACAGCTGACAATTTCATGGCAACCATAGTATCAAACCCTTTCTTGAGACTTTATTTGTTTCTACATTTTAATTTTTTAATGTAATTCGACTTAAATTTTTAAAAAATCTTTACAGAGTTAATCTTCTATTTCAATAGCAGGGCTTGAAATCCATGACTTTGCTGTGGATGCCCCTGGCCATTGCCGTAACACAGAATTATGTACAATTTACGGCCACAAATGGCCTGCCCCTTTTCTGTTTAGTTTTGCCATGCCTTAAGAAATAGGTTTTAAAACATAGGGTATTTTTTTATCGTCTGAATGAACTGAAAGTGATCAATTTCTATTGAGGTGATAGTCAAATAAAGAAGACAAACATATTTTTGGCAAATAATTATATTGAGGCCAAAATGGTTGTGCCCCTAAAATTAGAGAGTTTGAGGCCTGCAATAGATTCAAACAAAATAGGTTAGTTTTAGCATTCAGTTCTCCTTTGAGAATTAGCAAGTTACAAATGATTTGCATCTTTCACCAGTTCTTTGGTAACTTAAATTCATAGCATTTTCCATATCTCAAGAATATCTTGTTCTCTTAGTTATTACCAGCGTTGGATGAAACTTGTAAGCTTACTGTTAAGTATGTCTTTCAATGTAAAGTTCTAATTTTACAAAATTTATAATCTTTTTTGTAAGATTTGGTATATTTCAAAAATTATTACTTCTGTCATAGCTCGCAGTACTCCCTGAAATTGATGCAATAAACACACAGCAACTTTTCTGGTTCAGACCCCAATGGCTTAAGTTTTCATATAACTTTAATATAATTATATTAAGTTTAATATTATTAAATATAATTTAATATTATTAATCTTGATCCAAAACCAAGATTAACTTATCTTTACACTCCAATAAGTTATAAGCAAGCATCCATCAATGTTAGGAGAGCATTTCTCTTTCTAGTCCAATTCCTTTTTATTCATTTTTCGTTTCAAGAAAAGTCTTGTTTTAATGGGTTTCAAAAATCATTTTCGGGAAAATAAGAAGTGCTATTTTAAAATGTCTTACCAGCACTTTTTTAATGTGTTGTAATTTTTAATTAATAAATTAACTATTTTTTCTTTTGTCTCACGATAAGTCACTTTGATATTGCTTGTGATATTTCGACTGCTACTGCTAGTCTTCTTCAGGTGATGAAGAAGACTAGCAGTAGCAGTCACCTGAAGAAGACTAGCAGTAGCAATCACCTGAAGAAGACTAGCAGTAGCAGTCGCCTGAAGAATACTAGCAGTAGCAGTCGCCTGAAGAAGACTAGCAGTAGCAGTCGCCTGAAGAAGACTAGCAGTATCAGTCACTTGAAGACTAGCAGTAGCAATCACCTGAAGAAGACTAGCAGTAGCAGTTGCTTAAAGAAGACTAGCAGTAGTAGTCGAAACGTCGCGAGCAATATCAACGTAACTTATCCTGAGACAAAAGAAAAAATAGCTGTTAATTTATTAACTAACAGCCATGATGAATAAAAATCTATTTCATCACAGTAGTTTTTAATGTTTCGTCATTTCAAGACACATTCTGGTTTTCTTTTAGAGTGTTGAAGGGGAGAATCATGAGAAAGCTGTGGATCTGCTTAAGGCTGCAGAAGGTTAGAAATCATTAACATCCATTTCATTTAATATGTACAATTGCGTACACACACGTCCACACTCTTATGGAAAGGATTTTCACCTGAAAGATCACACACTTGAGATGACTATTTCTTAATCTTTATTGGTCATTTTAACGTGGGGAATTTGACTTAACAACTAGAATTATGTATGTTGGCTTACACTAACAAAAGTTTTTACTAAGTAAATGTCAAGAAAATTTGATGACTTTTTAAAAGTTCTTTATGTGTTGCTAGAGGAAACTTTAGATAATTTGATGATACAAATTACATATTAATCCAAACATAACCTTGCCTGGTGTGATTAAATTCTGTATTAGAGAACACAGACAGAAGCAATTCTAGCTGCTATCACATTCTAGACATTGTGTTTCAGTATAACAGACATTGTGTTTACTCAAATTGTAGTATTAAGGGTTTCAATGATTTCCATTTCTTTTCCATTTCTGTGATTGGTTTGAAATGAAGTTAGTGGCCTCATATATCCTATTGTAAACATGATAATTTTTTGGATGAAAATTCCTTAGTCAGTCATTTGAATTTCATTCCAGGAAGTGTTCGTCTTGTTGTGAAGTACACTCCAAAATGTAAGTATAGTAATTATTCTTAGTGTTTTCAATCAATCCAATTTTGATCCGGGTTTATTCCCTTAAATTCTAACAGCAATCTCTCCAACTCCCAACTCTCCATCTCACTCGATTCAAGGCATCCTCTTTCTCCAACCAACACTCTTGCTCTCCTTCTCCACTTGTGTCTTCCATGTCTTCTTTGGTCGTCCTTTGGCTCAGAAAACATATCATATGAATTTTATATCAGTCTGTAGTACAAATAAAGCTAGCTTAAATATTCTTTCCCTACAAAAATGACAAAACTTTTCAAGCTAGATTTGATTTTGCCTTGTGCTTCACTTACTCACCCTTGCACTTTAGGGATGAGTTGTTCAAAGGTTGATTGAAATTAACCCTGGGTTAAGCAAATGTTTGAGAAGCATGTTCTTTTTTAAGGAAAGCTTTAAAGTTCTTATAAAATACTGTTCAGATTCTTTTTCAAAAACTTGTTATTCTCAAAATTAGGGTTAAAACCTGTTTTTTTTAAAGTTGGAAACAAAACCATAAGTTAAGAATTTTACACTGGGTTAGTGCTAATCAGCTTGTGGACAACAGGGCCCAGCTGTCTTCCTTTAAGAAACTATTCAGCAAGGGTTAGTATAATTTTCTATGTTTTTAGGTTTAGAAAATTGATATTTTTTTCAATGCTATGGATTGGTCTCATACAAAAAGCTTTTTTTTTTCTAATACTCAAAAAATGAAAAGGATAGCTTGGCGCACATTTTATGTGAACTTACACAACTAACTGTTCTATTTTACTGTAGTGCTGGAGGAGATGGAAGCCAGGTTTGACAGACAGCGAGCGTCTCGTAGACGTCCATGAAAAAGGTTTGGCTTTCATGGACTTTGTTCATTCATATGGTTGATGAAAATAAGCAAGATGTTGGAATTTTTTTGAAATGTTTTAAAACTTTTCCAGAAACAAAGCCATGTTATCAAAGATTTTATTAAAAATATTCAAAATTAATTCATAATAGTATAAATCCAAACCTCCCATTCTGAGTTACTAACAATTTTTATTGTTGTTTGATGTTTGAAACTTAATATATTGTATTACTGTCTTCTGCACTCTTGTATAAGCTTTACATCCTAGAGTCTGTAAAATTTGGGAATTTGGTGTGATGGATTAGTGTCCTGTCTGAGGGAATCACAGACTCAGATTGTTCACTTTTCACTACCGATAATAGAGATAATTTTCAGCTAGGATCAAGAAAGGATTTAGCTTCAGGCACTTGACAGACTTTTGAAAGTTGATGGTTTTAATAATTTTAATTGTAATATGTTTTTTCTCGTCTTATCTTGATAACAATTCATGTAGAAACATTTTAACTCTTAGGATCTTCTGCTTTTTAGATCAGAGCAAGGAATCACAAGGGCCATTACAGCGCACTGGGCAAAGTCACAATTTTTTGTTCTCTAGACCATAAAATTATACTTAATTGGAAAATTGTCTTCTGTCAACTTCAGTTAAAAAAATTGACCTAGGTTAAAAAATTTTAATTTTGACAGATGGATGTACTCATAATGTAGCACTTGATAGTGACAGGAACAAGTCAATAAACAAACAATTTTTCATTATTTTGTAAGTCTTGCTGTATAAGTACTTTTTAGCAAAAACACAATTAAGACTTATTTACTACGCTCGAGGGAAACAGTATGTTTTGTGATCCCAAAACTGATTATAATTCCCAAGGCAAAACTGCTATCCCAAGGGCTCAATGATCAAAACAAAACTGATTTTATTAGTTAATTAGTTAACAATTTAATATAATTATAAAATAAAATGAGTTACTTGTAATTAAAGTTAAACATGACCTCTTGCTTTTCAAGTGACATATGTATGACTTCCGGTTTATTGTTGACCAATCCCTCGCAGAGCTTTTCACGGGCAACAGTGAAATTTCCCCCGACTTTTATGTGATCCTTTTTTAACCAATAAAACCTTCAATTTTCCTAGGACAAAACTTGTTATTCCCAAATTTACAGGTCGATTCCGTCTCTATAAGGTTGAGAACAAAACCATGGATTAAAATTTTAACCCTGCATTGTTGCTAATAAGCTTTTGAACAACTGGGTCCAGATCACTCTATGTTTTTGTCTTGGGTCAAATTCACTATGTTCCTTTTAAAAAGCCAGCAGATTTGCTTTCTATCAGTTGGAATTCTTATCTTTAAGAATTGAGGTTATAACCATTAAAAAGACTTTTCCAAGAAGTTGTCATTGTCATTATCTGTAAGTCAAAGCACCAAGTGATGTTGCACCGTACTTCATAATGGAATGAGTGAATCTTAATTGATGACTGTGCACTACTTGAGTTTTTTCTCCTTTAGTGCACAAGTACTTTTTGAAATATTTGAGCCGTTCCTAGTTTTGCAGTTTTTTGGAGTAATGCTCTGCTTATGTGAATGTCCATCTTTTTAAACTATCCAAGTTCTTTGTTAGGTATCCCACTGAGTGAACCTATAACATATACAGCACTTTTGTTATACTGTATGGGAGTTACACATGGTGTTTGAGGGAAAATTAGATGGCAATTTTGAGAAGGACCGAGAGAGCAATGGTGAGAGCAATGTGTGGTGCAAAACTGATGGAGAAAAAGAGGACAGAAGACCGAATGGAGATGTTGGGATTGAAGGAAGCAGTAGTTCAGATGGCAAAGGCGAATGGAGTGAGATAGTACAGGCATTTGTTGAGGAGCGATGATGGGCATGTTTTGATAAAAGTGTTGGAGTTTGAAGTGAAGGGCAAGAGGAAGCGAGGATGACCAAAGAAGATGTGGAAGATGCAAGTGGAGAAGGAGAGCAAGAGTGTTGGTTTGGAGAAAGAGATTACTGCCAAAGTAGGGTAAATCTGGCCACCCCCATTCACGGGAATAAGCCCGGATCAAAATTGGATTGATTGATTGATTGATTGATTGATTGATTGATATAGCATGTATCTCTTTAAGTTGTTTACCCAAATTTTTCTTGTTATCCTATGTATGTTTTTTTTTGCTGCCAGTTAATTCTATTATGTTGTTGACTGTGTATCCTGGGTATTTATTTGATACTGTATGTAGGATGTTACAGAGGAAGAATTTGAGTCAGAACTTGGTGTAGCAAGGTATATTCTGTTAGTTTATTGTAGAGTCTCACTCTATACATTTATGTATATGTATTATCCATTTTTGTTATTAAAGCGCCTGGTAAAATTTCCACTGCAGTGGGTCCAGACAGTGCATGACTCTTCTCCACATTGTTCAGTCCATGGCACTGCTGAGGCCGCACAATCGAGTTTTCAGCTACCAGTTCAGACCTGGTTTTTCTTTTTCTAGCTTTTTATTTATTTTTCAGAATTTCAAAAAACAAAGATTTTGCTTGTGTATTTTTCTGGTTTTTGCTGGGATTTTTTAAAATAGTTAAAATGAATGATCTAAATCAACGGTAGGTCTTTGGTGAAGCCAATAAAATTTGTGCTACATACAGATGGCTGACTAGCAGTAATTGCAAATTTGATATTGTTCTTGAATAAATGTATTGTTCTAAAACACATGTTTTAATATTCTATCATTCCCAATAATCTCTTTATGTTAAACAAAGTGTACAAAAAGTCTTTGACTTTTGTTTTTCCTTAATTTTTATGGCGTGTTGAAAACATTAAATACAACGTAATAAGAAAAAATCATGGCTTTCTACAAGCATTCACGATTTTTTTGAAATTTCAAAAATTTAGCTTTTAATACAATATCAGTTATCCACACTTAACCCCCTCTTTTGACAGTTTTTTGTTCGTTGATACGGATAACGTAAGACCTTAAGAAGCAGGTTGTACTGTAGTTGGTAAAGTGAAAAATATGGGATTTAAAAAATCTGAGAGCTCAACAACATTCTCATTAACATCTTAAAAATTTATTTATAAAGTTTTTGTCTTGCTCGTTGGCAATTAGCGATAGCTTCTACTAGTTTTAGATCGATTTTTACTAACAGTTGTTATTAATTTTTTTTCACTGCGTTGTAAAACTTAAAGTGTACATATATCACCTGTCAAGAAATTTTGTCTTCTTAGGGCTCCACTTTTCTCCTCTCTTCTTCCTTACAAAATCAACCCAGTGTTTCCATCTGGACTTTGCAATCGGCCTATCATCTCTTCGAAATCTTGCTCCAAATATGCCTCAAAGAGCGCGCACTGGTTTCCCCTAATACGTCATCAAATGTACTAGTACCATGCCTTCTTTCACGCGGTAATTTTCTTAAGGGCTTGGTTTTTTTCAAATTTTTTTTGGAAATTGTTTAGAAAGGCCCCAATTCTAAGAAGACAAAATTTCTTGAAAGGTGATATATACACTTTAACTATTTGTAAAACTTTGTCATCATGGCAGCCATGTTGGGGTACTCTTAACAAAAGAATTTTGATTCTTTTGTTTCGATAACCAACGTGGCCGCTACGCCTATTGCCTTTCACATGACAACATCGTCACGCACATTGATCTCTTTTTATGATACCTGGTGCCCAAATACCAACTTTGTCAAGGACTTCCGCTTTCTACCAGCATTGTACACAATTGCAGTAATACAGTAATTTACAATATTTGCATTTCTAAAAGGTTTGCAAGCTTTGATTTTGATCATTCGCTGATCACGTGCTAAGCTGATGCTTGATTACGCTATGATACGAAAGTGGCATTGAATTTAGTTCAGTTTTAATGAATTACACGTTTTGGCCTTCGTGAATTCATAATGTGTTTCCTGCGATTGTGTGAAAACGCTCTATAATAATCATTTCGCTCTTAAACGTTACATATCTTTTGAAATACTGTACAGTAGTTTATAGTTTTAATCTTTATTTTAATACAATTACGCTTAATGTTGCTACAGAACACAGCTTGGCTATGCATATCAGTTGCAGGGGAGAAATAATGAAGCAATGAAATTGTATAATCAAGTACTCAAGTCAAGGTACTGTAAGCCATTGCTCTAGACTCTAATTTCTTCATCTATTAGTGGCCCAAAACTCTGGAATGATCTCCCACAAAACATAAAAAACACGCAAAAACGTTTCTTTTTAAATCAAAGGTGGCTTTAAACTAAGGCTGAAAAGCGATTTGAGATTATTGTTTCAGTAAGCATTGTAGATGCATTAGCCCGCCGTGGCTGAGAACAAAATGGAGCCAAGACCAAAACTGAGATTTGTTTGGCAGGCTTGGGAATTGCAGTTTTCAACATTGAAAAGCCTTCACTACTTTCTTCAATAAATAAAATTTTCAACCAACATAGGAGGTCATCGACTTAGTTCGGAATTCCGTTCGTACGGCGCAACGAAACGTAATTTTTGCCGTCAGTCGGAACTCGCGTACTGTGTTACATGTAACCCAGTGGTATGATCATAATCTAGGACATTAAGATACTGTGTAGTGTAACCAGAAAATAGTTTATCCTGTGCGAAATTTGTTGTAGTGTCGTAAACTCCGTATGTCGGAATAATGGAACATTTTATCATCAACATCATCATCGTCCTTCGGCATCCGAGACCGGGATGTCAGCAACAACAGCACGCCACACAGTGCGGTCTCTCATGGCCTGACTCAGTTCACCAACTTCTATACCCGAGTCTTGTGATAGCATTTGTGGGTATGTCGTTTTGCAATTACGGATCGAGAGACTTTGGCTCCACAGCAGAAGAGTTGAGATGAATTCACTCTTTGATCTTAAGCAGTGTCCGGCAAACTGTGTATAGTTAGATATAGTAAAGCATTTACGTTTTAGTCGATAGAGAATGTCCTGAAAAGGACCTGGAAAATCATGGAAAAGCCTTTGAATTTCTTGAGACATAAGTGCCGATTATAAAATGTAATATATACAAATGGTAAAACTTTATTTTTAAAAAACAAACGTTTTCAACCACTTGGGTTATCATCAGGTAAAATTATTCTAAGTTAACAGAGAACTAAGTATTTATAAATTAAACTGACAGGCTATTGTTCATGTA
>JANCMA020156728.1:0-13991 GCA_024336925.2 Zoanthus solanderi
GATATTTTAAGAACATGTTTAAGAACATTTGAGGCTGATATCCCGAAAATACTTAAGAACGTTCAGCCTCAAACGAAAAATTCGACGTTCTTATAAAAAAAAAAAAGAGTGTATTTAAAACAGTGACCTTCGAACTTGTTACTGGGCCCAGTCATAAAAATAAGTAATGGTTGGCTTTTCGCAGTCAAAATGTGTATCGTATCCCGCATAATTCCTTGTGACGCCAGCTAGTTGACCATACTAAAATATATGTTTACATGAGCGGTCGGCAGACTTATTGGGGTTGCATCTATAGATGAGAAATAATCAAACGAACTTTTTGAAAAACCAAGTTTCTTGTATGTTTACTTGAATTATTTTATACAAAACTGTACCTTGCAAAATATTGAATCTTATAGTTTTGTATTCCATTAGGGTTAGTTATTTCATTGCATTTCCTTCGTGTCTTTATGGTATAACCGGTCGTTTCGCAACAAAGAATTTCGTACCCAACCAGCGGCCGTTTCGTACCCAGCCAGAGCAAGTTTCGCAATCAGTCGCAATCGAGAAGTTTCGGTCCTACTTTCGTATTGCCTTAGAAATCATTTCTTCTAAGTAGTTTAATACGCAGGGTCGTAATAACGGCTTTTTCATATTATATGTTATTTTCATTTAAAGAAAACTGACTGCCAAAGCGTATGGTAATGATTTTTATGAAGTTTACACTTACATTTTCGCCGACCTAAACTTGACACTAATAAAAGTTTTAACCTAACCGCGACACTAAAATAAAGTTAATAAAAGTCAAAACTAATACGTTAGACTGACTCAAACTCAGCCACTTCGTAAGCCACTAAATTAGCCGCTTTCTTTAAACCGGGAAGTAAACGAAACTACTCCATCATCAAGGTATTGTACGCTGCTTTGGTCTTCTAATCAGTTTTGCAAATGAAAGAGACATTTCGTTAAAAACACGTTGTTAGAAATGATTTCTAAGCAAAGTTAAAAGTAAGAACGAAACGTATTGACTTTGTACGAGCCGTCGGTTGGTTGGGTTCGAAATTTCGCAGGTTGGGTACAAAACGTCCACTGGTTGGGTACGAAACGTCATCTGATTGGGTACAAAACGTCCGCTTCCGTTGGATACAAAACGTCCACTGGTTCGATACGAAACGTTTACCGGCTGGGTACTAAACGACGTCTGGTGGGGTACGAACAATCCGCTGGTTGGGTACGAATCGTCCGCTCTTTGGATACGAAACGTCCACTGCGTTGGGTACGACACGACCGGTAACCTCTTTATGATGACTTATCATTAGTCTGCAATAGAAAATAAAACCTTATCAAATGTTTTAAGGTATGCTCGTTACTGGGGCGTACTTATTTATGCATGCAGTTTTAGCTTCTAATTTTAAATTTGTTTTTGGGACCGGAAACAAAGTAATGAGTGCGTTTACAATTTCTTCTCTTTGTTCTACTTGCAGAACATGGTGTCAGAAGTGATTTATTCAAATTTATCAACTACAGTTTTGTTTCCACTCTCTTTGAATCTAGTCTCGATGAATAATCCGGATTGCTGCAATCACAAACCAACACAAGCTGATAGCCAATAGTCAAATGCCAGATCTCGATGACCAAGATGTGCGAGCAAACCGAGGCTATTTCAGGCACTGCCACAAAAGAAAAAGCTTCAAAGTAAGAACTCTATTGCAAGGCCGCTCCATCTTTTGGCACCCACGCTGAAAAAATGCACAAAGGACAAAGTTGCACTTGGACTTAACAAATCTTTTAGTCGTTTTCGATAAGATATACATGTTTTACAGATACGACCAGAGAAAACTTCTAGATCCTTCTTTAACTTAAGTGATCTCTTTTGAGGCAGAACAACAAATAAACAAGATCCTTGCCAGCTCTACCATCGAAGAGCAAGTCCACTGTATAGCTAAACTAAGAAATCACGCAAAAGCCTCCCGGAAGAGTTACACAATCTAATCAACAACCCCAACTATAATTTTAGTTTTCGCAATCTATCCTATAAATACTGTCACAAACTAACCGGACCATTTCGCAGATCTATTTCAAGAGATCAAGATACATGAGCCTCAACAACCAGCACCCCATAAGACAGTCAACCAGGGACGCTGATACAATGGCCTACCATCAAGATACCTAACTAAAATGCTTTGTGCAGAGCTACGACCAACGACAACAGTGATTATGCCGTATGCAAGCTCGACGATCAACCCAGTTGGGCAAATCAACCCAAAGGCCATAAGGGGAACCGCCACCCACAACCTAACATTTCAAATAGTCAATACCGAACAACAAGATCTTCTTAATACAGAAGCCAGCAAAAGCTTGCGTGTGCTACCACTGAATGCAGATTCTGTCAGAAAATGTGTCAACACCAACCGCTAATGATCTGACATCCACACGCGCACGGCAAAGCCCCGAAAGTTTGAGCATGGATTCATATCTTAAAACTGCACCTCACTGTTCCAGGGCTTCCATAACTTTGGCTTTAACTTCCATAAATAATTCAGCTGCACATATGCATCATGAGTATGGTTAACACCAGTGAAACATTACGAACATTTAGAACTTTGGAGGTTTGGCACCTTAAACCGCAAATATTTTTTTCGGGACACGAAAACGCCGACAAAAACCGTGGGTATCTGCAAGTTTTGGATTAGGGACTGAAGAACAGGAACAAATGAAAGTGCAAATCAAGCGGTTGCTCTCAGTCAAACCGCATTAGATCCGTCATGCAGTATCGACCCAACTGTCAGGCATGCACTAGTACAGATTTAATTTACAGATAGAAAATGTCTCACATTTCCTGATTATACCTATCGAAACAGCTGAATAAAGTAAATGATGAAAATAATTGCCTTTTGCCGATTAGAGACGCTTCACTTAAATAAAATAACGACGATTTTAATCATATATTTCTACAAATTAACTGCTATAATCAGTACAATTAATTACAAATTTGTATACAGAAGTAAAGAAAAAAATATCATGACATTAGTATCATTAAAACAGAATAAAAGCAAAGAATTTCTCGGCGTGTGATATGGAACATAACCGTCTGTTTTTATGTAATATAATGCAATTATTTTCATTGTTCTACTCATGATCCGGGCGGCATCTGCCTAATCATGTAAGTATTAAAAGCGTCATCATTTTCTTCAAGTTCATCCAAATTAAATCCTGCCGTCTTAATCGTTTCAAATTAAGTCCTAAGCGTACCGCAGTCGATATGCAATGTACTTCCATTCAATGCTATTTTTACTTCAATTTTCGCAATATCATTATAAAACAAATACTATAATGCATATTTTGTGCTTTCCAGGAGTGCAGAAATGTGTTACAAGTTTTTTTTTTCGAAGAACTGTAAACAAAAACGCAATTCAGATTCCTGCTATGTTGAAGAAGGTCACGCTACCAAACTGATGATAAAATGGTCGTATCATAAAAACTTGCATTCATTGAATAATGCAGTAGAATGATAGATAGAATGATTATTGATGTTCAGACGTAAATCCTTCGTCGTACTCGTAGTGAAGATGGAGATTAATAGAAGCTGGGCATTGACGCCTCCTTTCTTTTTACTTAAATTGTTTGAATTATAACCAATGTGTTAAGTGTGACTATTCCTTGTTTCCTTACTAATTTATTTGGCAAACCTGACTTTTATTCGGCACGGTAAATTTGGTGCTTCGATCTCTGGATTTCAGTTACAAAACGATGTGTTTACCTTATGGTACAAAACTTAGCTTATTTAGTAATTGCGCGGGGCATCCACAAAGAAATATTGCTAAATTCGCGATATGCATAATCACAAACACACAACCATTAGATATATGAACTAAATGTTAGTGTAAGTTATTCGAGTTTCGAAAAAAAAGTTTACCAAAGATTTTTAGTTTCTTTTTAAATGTTGCTTAATTTGCTGGAAGCGTGCATGCACGATTTGACCGGCGCATCAATAAAGATCAAGAAATCGCGCCGGGCTTGAAAAGTTAACATTAGACTCACTGATTTTTTAGTATATACCACACACAAGTATATAGTGCTTTTCGCACACGCTGATTGGCTAGCTCGGAGGTGATTAGCCAAGTACTGTTCACCTTCGAGCAGCGGAAGAAAAACAAAATAGCTTCCCGTTTCGCTTCGGTTTCGAAATGTCACTAGCCCTTTGGTCCGCCAGTTATTCATGCAGCTTGTGTGGTATATGCTAAAACAATTATTCATTGTCAGCGAAAGTGGTGGTAAATATGCATCTATCACTATTCACTTCCACTTTGGTGAATAATTGTTAAATAACTAATACTTTAATTTATTCGATGATTGTAAAACTATAAATAAGATTTGTAAATAGAGATATTCTCGGTAAAATTAGAGCAATTGGAAAGAATGGGAAGGAAGTTGCTGGCATCACGGGATGGTAGTTTCAAGACTTCTTAACTTGTATTTACTTTATTTTTGACCACCAAAGAAAATAAAAAGTTTTAAAATCCTAAAATTAAACCGCCAATGCAATGATATGAATTATTATAATCTGAGCCATTAAACTTTATAACATAGCTGCCAAATTCGTGCGCTCTTTTTGTATGGCTTGAGCGTGCACCAAACCTGAACATATGCGCGGCGCGGCGTGCAACTTAATGATGACGCGAGCAAGTTTGTACGCTCGCGGACTTGAGGATTTCTGACTTTCTAGAAAAATGGCTGAAAACTATGATGAAGAACTTCTCAACTTTTCTTCAAGCGATAAAAGGGACTTTTTAATGGGTTTTCTGGCTCGTTTCACACGATTGAGGTGCTGTATCTTCAGAAACTCTATTTAGGAGAATTATACATTTAATCAGTTGTTTCTGTGTCAAACGATTCAAATTCACCGTATGTGTTTATTTCTTCATTAAAAACTACTTTAAACACTGGTTTTCCGCTTGTGTGAAACAGTAGGAAATAATTTTAGGACTCAATAAATTGCTGCTACTGTAGTGTGATTGGAGAAACTTGATACGAAATGGTCGGCTATGTTATAAAAGAAATGGTCCATGCTTTTAGCTGTGCATCTATCGAGTTATGGATGCACTTGTTAAGCTTGGAGAGCACTCGAGAGGCTAGAGAAGCACTGGTCTTCGCCTCGTCTTCTCATTACGCTCAGCCATAACTCTAGAAACGCACGATAACCATGGACCATTTCTTAATTATATACATCATTCGAATTCACTCCAGAACTAGAAACTGACAAACAAAATATTGTCGGATGTTGATAGTCGCCCTACCAATAACTGTTATACTGATAGTAACTTGAAGTTATAGATTCGTATCGATGTTTTCAGTGATGCATGTTTGCTTAATCTCTTTACTCAACTTATTGCCAACTAGTTTGCATTTCTATTTTAAAGGTTTTGTGTGGTAAATATAGGTTTGTTTTAAACTTTGTAATCAATTCGCCTTGTATAGGAACCAGTTTGTGTGAAGTTTTTAACTTGAATTTATCCCGTTGCATTATTGATTTCTCTTTAACTCATACTGATGCTGCTGACGGAAAAAACCCTGGCGTTCTGCGTGTACTTCATGTCCATGACTGCTACCATTCAATTTCACTATAGCTTCAATTCGGAAAATGTCAGCTACTAACGCGGCCATGTTTTTAATACTCATTTTAATTGCTACTATTAAAGCACTCATTGTTGTGCTGTTATTATGTGACTGTTATTATGCTGGTTCAAATGTTGTTTTTTTTTTTAATTTAGAGAAAAAAAAAAAACGTGTAAAGTGCTTCACCAACATGTAATAAGTTTACATGTTGGTGAAGCACTCGGATCGAAATCTCATTTACACTACAACCAAGGTTGTAGACTGTAAATGAGATTTCGATCCGAGCATAAACGTTTTAAGCTTTAGTTGTCCAAAGTAAACAGTTTGGTATCCACCTAATCTTTTTGTGGAATTAATTCTCCAGCATTTCGCTTTTCATAGGATTCGAAGTTCTTACATTTTTATAGTTGTTCTTTTTAACCACGCTCTTCCCTGTTTCATAGTTTACTTTTCAGTGAACTGGAAGGATAGCCTGCAGTAGGATCTCTTTCTAGTGGTATCCGTCGGCAGTGGATCAATCAGATCTCCCCGGCTTCGAATACCTGTTAATCCTGGGGAAGTGCATTTGTGTATCTGAAAGGAAAATTAGCCCAGATTTAGTTCGAATGGCATATATTGTACATGCAATGATGCAAATGCTTCAAGTTGGCAATTATTGGATTGTATACGTAGCTTGGTACAAGGTAATGAGTGGAACTATAGCTATATCAACATGTCTGTAACTGCCCAAATTCCGAAGTTTTTCAAGGCTCTTATAACAGCTTTTCTTTGTATAAGTGTACTTTCCTTGGCATCGCAATACTAACCCCCTCCCCCCGACATTGCAACTTATCCCCCTCTTCCCTAAAATATTTTATCCTTGACCCCCCTGTTTAATTATTACCTTATTTGGAGCACCACATGGTCTAAGAAGCTCAGTTGCATCTAGGTTGGAAGAGGCATTCAGTGGTTGGATATGGTGATGTGAGGAGTTGTGTTCATCGCTGGTGCCGGTAACATGTAATTTCAATATACATTTTAAAGGTAAGTTAGAGGTCATTTACAAAGTTGATAAAATATGATTCCATCTGTTAACTTAAGAGACTTGGCGATTGCTTCAGTTGGAATCATTAGCGGAAACCGAAAATAGAATGATGAATCACAGTTCTTCAACTGCTGTTCGGCCTCAGAATCGACGGTTATTTGAATTCGTTGCGAAAACTGTTATATATTCGATATTGAGGTTTTTATTTGAGGAGGTTTTGGTCGAAAATAGTTCACGAAGAAGAAAGCGATAGAATTTACACTTATTTATTTAAGCTTTGAGTTTGGCGCCAAAGTGATGGAAATTGGTTTAGGATTTATTCTTTACAGAGGCGGTTTGATCAAGGCTGAAGTCACCACAGCTGGGTAATTTTGAGATATGAACATTTACACATAAAGTCTCTGTCGTTATTTTTATCAGCTTCCCAATATTTATGAAGATGCGCTTTTGGCGGATCAGACGCCATTTTGTTTTTTTTAATAAGTATGCAATACATGCATTAAGTAAGTTGAAGCAATATCAAAGCTAAGCTTCTATTTAGTTTATAATATGTACTTTCGAGCTTTTTGTAGTACTTGATTTGAATCGATGTAGGTTTATAAAATACAATTTCAAGCTGCTTGTTATTAAAACAAAGTTATTAGCAATCAGTTAATAATTATTAAAAACCATATACTTGAATGTGACAAATATATAACATGAAACTGTTAGCAACAAGTTTTTCAATCAATTTCCACATCTTCAGGGTTTAACTTATACCTAAATGTTTTCAGTAAAAAGTAAATTTAACGTGTCCTAATTAGTTTTTTCCTATAAATAGTAAAAGACAATGTATTTTGGAAACTAAGAATATTGTCCTTGCTTATTTTAAAGGTAAGAATGCTGATTTTGAATTGAATTTTATTTATTATGTGTTATTGATTAAAATTCAGTCTTGAAGTTTTTGAATTACTTAAAAGTAATTTAAAACAATTTTCAGGAAGATGGGTGATAGTGTCGATTTACTAGCAATGCAACCGATTTTGTTGCCATCTATGGCAGAGGAATATCAGGAGCCAGATACTTCTGATGTGGTACCGATTGCAAATAACTGCCAAGAGGAACAATTGCCTGCATTTGCAGTTTGTACGGAAAACTACCAAGACACAAGACAATTTCTAACATTTACTGAACTTCAAAACAATGATGTATTAAATCATGTGGGCCAAAGAATCTTGGAGAAACATACACAGAAAGAAGTTTCTGTTTTTATACATCCTAACACTGAACAAGAAACCCTTAATTCCTTTCCACTGCTTTCATCCATAGAAGTTCAAAGTGATCTAAACCAACAATCAAAAGAAGATGTTTCTTTGACATTTCCAAAAGGATACAAAGAGTTTGAACCTTTAACAGAGAAAGAAAATGATATGGAACAAAATGCAAATGACATACCATCAAAACCGGAAGTAGAAAATAAAACTTCTGAGCATTTAGGAGATGTTGAGATTGAGGATGAATGTTCTGTCACCAGACTTGAAAATGGTCAGGGTTCTGCACTCATCAACATGCCACCAACCCCGGAAGAGCAAAGTGACGATAAACTGATGAAAATGGAGCCAGAGAATGGAAATGAAACAGAAGAAGAGTGGAATCTTAATATTTTCTTGGAGAGTGACAAAGGCTTAGATCATATTGTCAATGATGTTGAGATGAAATCTGACTTTTCAGATAACCATGATGGTGAAAATACGGAAATAAATGAAACACTTTCAGCAGATAGTATTCCTGAGACTGGTAAGTCAACAGTTGATGTTGAAACAGGAAAAGAACATGTGAAAAAGTATAAGACTATACCAGTCGTGCCCATTGCTGATTCTGAAACAGATATTAATGATTCTTGCAAGATAATTCAGATGAAGAAACTGTCAGTGACCGTAAGGGTATGTATTATTTTGTGTCTCGTTTAAACTAACATGATTTAAAAACTAATTCATCATCATCATCATCATCATCATATACGGTTTTACGTTTGTTTTACGTGGTGGCATGTGTTGGAGGGTTTTCAGAAAATTGACTTCCAAGCTAACCCATCTCTAGCCAGATCTTTGTTAACTCTTCTTTCTCTCAAATCCATCGTTACCACTTCTTCCCATGTTTTCTTTGGCCTTCCTCTACCAGCTGAATCTGACACCTCAACTGCTCTACATCTACTAACCCAAAAATTCTTTTCCATTCTCTCAATGTGACCAAACGAGCGGAGTCTCCTGTTCTGAACACATCTCCCAATACTTTCCAGATTTAATCTTCCCCTGAGTTCATCAGATATAAGTCTGTTCTTGAGGCTGACATTGCACATCCATCATATCATTCGCATTGCCAATAAGTATTCTTATTTGCTAGCAATTTTTAGACTAGAAACAACACTTTGTCCTGCTTTGTATCTATTGTCTTGGATGTACTGTGGCTGTAATACAGAATTAAAACTTTGCTCTATGAATCTGAACCACATTGCAAGGGATTACACCATATGGTCTTGTAGTTTAGTAGTTGTTTGTTTTTTGAACTTGCAAAGGAAATAAAATTTAAGTGTTGCTTTTGATGTGCTGTATTTCATGGTGCCCAGTAAATGCTTTTCTATTTGTTCCATTTGGAACTCAAGACTAGTCAGGTTCTTTGTTCTTTCACATTTGGGTTTGTTTGTAACAAAATAGTTTGAATATAATTATTGAAAACAACAGCAAATATTTAAAATCAAAATGAAAAATGTTCTT
Source organism: Zoanthus solanderi (assembly GCA_024336925.2). Classification (NCBI taxonomy): domain Eukaryota; kingdom Metazoa; phylum Cnidaria; class Anthozoa; order Zoantharia; family Zoanthidae; genus Zoanthus; species Zoanthus solanderi. Next base: position 9,373 of record JANCMA020156728.1, read on the forward strand.
TGTAAAAATTCAAAGATCATGCTTTTTCAATTTTTTTAAAATAAACATGTTTAATAAAGTATGTTGATACCATATTGTTTCCCTGAAAAAAATAGTTTTCATTGTAACAGATGTGCTATACTCTATACCTTATACAGGGCTTGACACTAAGTGTAACCAGATTAGTAGAAATTCATTTTTGGCTAATAAGATTTCTATTTCCACTAGCCACATTGGCTAATAAACTAAATGAACTATTTTCTGTTTTTCTAAAAGAGGACATCTCAGAATTTCCATACTTGGCTAGTAAAAAACGTTCTTGCCTAGTAACATATACAATGTTGCCACAACCCACAATAATAGTATGTTAAAAAGTTGTGTTGAGCCCCGTCTGTAGTTGTTGTATGTTCATATTTAGGCACCACACATGTGCAGGGATTTTGCACTTGACAGGAGTCCATCATTGAAATAACATTTCAAACTTTACACTTCTATGATCAAGTATTTTTTGCTTGTTTCTTTTCTTTCTTAAGTACTCAACAATAGCCTAGCATTTTGTATTAATGTTGAGTAGATGAAAATATGATAGAAATAGTTGTTGATAATGTGTATGCATTCACTATCACTTTTCTAATACTATTATAATAAAACAGAATAACCTATGTGAAGTATGAAGAAAGTGTAATTTTTGGGCTAATCTTTGAATGTTTTGAATTTTCCAATGTAGCAAATGAAATTGGTCAAACACTTTAGACCAGTGAGATACAGATTTGATGATGATGAATATCTGTGTGAGTATAAAGTTTCATGGCTTTAATTTTCCAAATGTTTTGTAAATTTTGTTAAGACTTTCAGGTGTTTTTGATTCCACTAAGATGATATACTGTAATTCTTGAAATGATTTCTAATGGTGCTGAGGATGACACTGCTTTGAAAGCTAACCTTTTAAAATCATTAAGGTTGATGTTGTTCTTTGGTAGCTTTCCATATATTTCGAATATCATATACAAGTCAAACTTAATAATGTTGACACAAGGCGAAAAATGGATCCATGGATAATGTGCGAAAGTAAAGAGGGTGAATCTCATGTTTGGGAGAGATTTTGTGTGTTAAAGATGCAAGAAGTAAGTTGATGGATTAGTGGAACCAGTGGAGGAGTTGTGTGAAGACCTGGAAACGGTGAGAGGTTTCTGTTATTTGGGGGATAGGGTGAATGCAATTGGTGGTTGCGAGGCAGCTGTGACCGCAAGAGCAAAAATTGGGTGGGTGAAGTTCAAGGAATGCGGAGAGTTACTAAACTCAAAAAGGTTCTTGCTTAAGATGAAAGGAATAGTTTATCCGAGTTGTGTGAGATCAACAATGTTATGGGAGTGAGATATGGTGTTTGAGGGAAAATGAGATGGCAATTTTGAGAAGGACCAAGAGAGCATTGGTGAGAGCAATTTGCGGTGCAAAACTGATGGTGAAAAAGAGGACAGAGGACCTAATGGAGATGTTGGGATTGAAGGAAACAGTGGTTCAGATGGCAAAGGCGAATAGAGTTAGATGATACAGGCATGTGTTGAGGAGGGATGGTGGGTATATTTTGAGAAAAGTGTTGGAGTTTGAAGTGAGGAGGAAGCAAGGACATTCAAAGAAAATGTAGAAGACACTAGTGGAGAAGGACAGCAAGAGTATAGGTTTGGAGAAAAGGGATACCATGAATCAAGTGAGATGGAGAGTGGAATTTGGAGAGATTGCTGTTAAAGTGGGGTAAATTTGGCCACCCCTGTTTATGGGGATAAACCCGGATCAAATTTGGATTAATGGTGATTGATGACAAAGAGGTGTATTCCATTTGAAAGTTCCAGAATATTGGTTATAGTAAAACCTATCAATGCATCCTCTTCTGCTTTTAAAACAGTTTTTTTTGGCAAAATTGTTAAGTATGTTGAATATGTATAAAAAGTATTCTGAGAGAGGGCAATCAACTTTTATTCATAAGGAATCAAGAGACATGAAGACTTACCGTCATCTTGCCAATCATTCAGATATTTTTTATAATTAATTTTTTTTATTAAAATTTAGAAACTGCTTAGATGTATACTTAAAATATACAGATACATTCTCAGCTAACAATGCTTTGATTGCTTTTTGAACAATTAACATTAATTTTTTTGTTAGGTAGGTAACACAAAGTTTAAACTTTTATATAATCATTGCTGTTCACAGAGGTAATATTTTGGATACTTTTGTTAGTGAGAGCATTTGTATTATTCAACCTCGAGTTATCTTTAATTACTGCCAATGCTAAGGTGCACTGTATTGATTGTTCTAGATTGTGATGAATGTGAAAAGTTAAACCTTGTGCATTGCAATGTTCATCCACCATTGCAGTGGGTCAAAGACTCTGCTGTGAGTAAAGAGAATGCTCATCTCAAGAAAGCATGGGCCACTCTTCCACCTGGTAAGTGTAAAAGCATATAATGCTTTATATGTGGCTCTTGAGGTTCCTCATATATTGTCAAACCTTTTGGTATGGACATCTCTTTATAATCTCTATTAGGGAAGGTGTGGCAGGCACAGTTGGTAAGATATCTGCCCACAGTTTAATCTCTGGCTCTGCCAAGATTTGAACATTTGTGCAACCTTTTTTCCTGCTTAAGCTAACTTAGCTTTCCATCCTACTGGGGTAGGTAATGAGTGCCAGTGTCTGCTGGGGGCTTGCTTGTGATGCATTTGTGTCCCATACAGGGAGAGTGAAAGACTCTCATCCTCTTAACACTACAGAAACTGGAGATGAGTGCCTGCTCCATGGGCCACTTGGCTCGTAAAGGATTTAGCTACCTGTGTGATTCTTGAAGTTCTGCATATATAGTTAAAACTTTTTGGTATGGACATCTCTATATAATGGACACTTTCAGGGCTCGACACTAACAGTAGCCAACTAGTCTTAGACTAGTAGAAATTCAGTTTTGGCTTGCTAGTAGGCTTTCTATTTCCACTTGCTGTAAATGAATCAGGTTTGTATTTTGCATATATTAGTGACATGCATGTCTAGTTAGTTTGTTCTGAGCACTTGGCATCATGTAGCTCTTATATAATCGTTATTCACAGCATCCTTCAGTTTCACCTTGTAATTTTACACTAGCCACTTTGGCTGGTAAACAAAATGAAATTGACTGAACTAGTTTCTGTTCTTCTCAAAGAGGACATTTCAACGCTTGGCTTGTAAAAAACTTCTTTGGAGAGTAACATCTAACTTGCCAGTAGCCGCTAGACTAGTAAGTTGAAAAGTTGGTGTAAAGCCCCTGACTTTGGGAGTTCATGCCAAAACCCTGACTTTTTTCCTTCAAAAATACTTTTAAAATCTGTATTACAGATACTTTTAACTTGATTTGCATTGCAAGCTGGAACAGAAGTTGTCTTGTGTGACTAGGACTTGAGAAAAACCATGCTGGTGTCATGTAGTATTTTGGGGCTCATTTATGGACACCTCTAATAGGGACATTTTGTTCTGTCCCTCTGATGCCTGTATTATTTTTATGCTCCAACTTCTTTACCGGAAGTCCCACATGGGTACCTTCCCCTTTGTGGCCTAACAGCAGGTTCTCTACCCATCACCATCAACTTGGTCTTATTTATGTTTACCTTTAATGCCCTAGTTTATATCTCTCTTTTCCATGCACCAAATTTCCTAACTGCCTCCTTTTCTGATTTAGCTGTTATCACTAGGTCATTAGTATACAACAAGTCCCATAATCCTTCACCTCTTGCTGCTGTGGCTGCCTCCTGCATTACAACCCATAATATCAGGAGACTCGGTTCTGAACCTTGATGAACTCCCACTCTTTCCACTTTATCTTCCTCTGCTAGTTGGTACTCATTTGTTTTGTTTAATAAAGAGGAAAAATAACTTTTCCATCTTTCCTTTAACTTCTTCTTCTTCCACTTTAAGAGCTTCATTTTCATCCCTTACATATTTTGATCCTACAATATCCTTTCTCTCTTTTCTCATCTGCTTTGCTATCTTGGACGTATTTGCTCTTTCTTTGTTTGACTGATGATATTCACTCGTCTTTCCTTGCTGTATCCTTAGCAGTTGCTACTGACAACTGTTCTTTTTTCTCTCTGTACTGCTTGTGCATTTCCCTGGTTCCTTCATTTTGCCACCTATTTAAATGGTAAGTTTCTTTTCCTTTAGTTATTAACTGCTAGCTGTACATCCTCATTCCACCACCATGTTTCACTCTCTCTCTTATCCCTCCTTCTGAGGGAAATCATGTAAAACTATAAGCTGTTGTCTTTTGACAGTTACAGATCATTTTTCAAAACTTCTTTATGTATGGTTGATTGAATGGTTGTTTCAAAAATTTGATAATATGTGCAAAATATTAATATTGCAGTAGAGTCGATTTCACTCCAGACTTAACTGTAAGATAAAATTGCAATATATTTTATTTATTTTTTTTTTCTAGAATTTAAATAACTACAGTACTACTGACATATTTTGTTACTGGTAAAATACATTGCAAAAATCATGTTTACATTTCAGGCCTTTCACTGAGAGGCGTGCGATCGCATGTGCACGCCTTGGCACACGCCTAAAGAACACTAGGCGTGCATTTAATCGCACACCTCGATCTTAAATTTACCTGCGG
>JANCMA020156832.1:0-13990 GCA_024336925.2 Zoanthus solanderi
CGAGCCTCGTAAAAATTTACTGGTTCTTATGATGAAAAAAAAAAAAAAAAAAAAAAAAAAGGCGCATAGTCTATTTGGTTGTTTAAGACTACGGAAGTACTTTTTTGAACGTTTTAGACAATCGGCCCCAGTTGCTCAAAAGCCGATTAGCACTAACCCAGGGTTAAATATGTACCCCACGTTTTTGCTTTTCTTACAGATAAAATTCTAGTGCTCCTCGAATTTTCGCTTAACCCAGGGTTGAAATTAACCAACCAAACAGCCCATTACTGGGGGTTGAAACTATGTTGATGTTGATCTTAATCAAAAAATCGGCTTTCTAGCCCTTTGTCAAAGATGAGAGAAATTCGACCTTATGCACACTTGTTTTTTTTTTTATTTTTATAAGAATCATGAGGCTCAGATTTCGGAGTTTTAAGAATCATACTAAGGCTCGATCACTCGACCCACACAATGCACCTTTGGTTTCATTGCTTCGACAAAATGAGGACCTATTTTGAAACTATTACAAAAGAATTATTTAAGAATGTCACAATTTTAAGAATCGCGAGGTTCGGAAAAAAATGTGTACCTCAACTGTCTAAGTCGCACGTTTCAAAACCACTCGGAAATCGTACTTGAGGCTAAGACAAACAAGGGAATTAGGTTTCACTATCCTGAGAAATGGCCTAATGAATTATTCATAAAATTTGACACTATTGAAATAATGAAAAATATATTTACAGTAACAGTAGAATCAAAAAACATGTAATTGTTCCTATAAAGAATTTCAAACATTTGGGTCCTAATTCTCAAACTGATCTTAGCTAGGTCTGGCTAGAAGAAATTTGATAAGTTTTACAACAAATACAATCTATGAAACAGCAGTAAATGTGTGGATGTTTGATATTTCGTCCCGATCTGCAGGCTGAGTGGTTCACTGAAAGCTGGTTAACTTTAACTCTGGGTAAAGGAAAAAGTTCTTCAAGCATTAATTACTTCTCTAAAAAAAGGTTTGCGGTTTTTATAAAATAATGTTCAGATTTTCCAAGGAAAAATCCTATATAAATCCTAATATTATTAGTACATTCCAAATCCGTTTCTATAAATTTGGAAACAAAGACATTGATGAAATATTTAACCCTGGGTTAGTGCTAATCGGCTTTTGGACAACTGAGATCTAAATCGCATTCAGTTTGAAGATGGTTGTCGGACAGGCCATGCAATCTACGGTGAATTTTTCATCTTTTGTTTGCTTTTTGTAACAAAAAATAGGATAACAGTGTTAAAAAATGTCGCTATATTATACAGTTTTTACAATTTTTTCATTTTTTAGTTTTTGAGTCCATCCATGTTTTAACCAGAAGGCGTAGAATTGATTGCGTTTGAATGCAGCGTTGATTAATCATTACATATTTTATGCTGTTTTTTAAAAAGTTAATACATCAATTATATTATAGAACCTTTGCGACAAATACTCCACTAAATTTTATTTGCATTAATTTTCATCATATTATTTTGAATACAGCTTAGCTGTACAGGTCAGGAAAAAAACATATCTCTTCTCTATAACGTTGGTTAACAATAAACATCTAAGTTGAAAAATCAAGCCTACATGGGTAAGTGAAAACTTGCAAGTCAGTTTCACAAAATTAATCATTCATCTTTCATCGAGGTACTGTTGTCTGCCCTGGTCCACAAACCCCAAACCAAAAGTTTTCCAAAAATTGCCCTAAAAAGAATAGTTAATGGCAAAAATACAAAAGGAACAAGACTACAAAAAATGATTTGTGGATCTTTATCACGTCACTCAACTGAAGTGTTCAATTACGTTAGGAAAATTTTACAAATTTATTTAGATGTGCGTTTCCAGCTAATCTAGAAGAATCTATATCAATATAACAGCCACCAATAACATTCCTTCACAAGACTAATCTGACTTAGATTTTTACATAACAAGGCAAAGGAAATTGTATTAAATGATGACCTAAATGAGATTATATTGGATCAAAATAAACAACTAAAATGCCGTTTTAAAAATATAAATGAAAGAAAAATTTCATATTTCGTGGTAGAAGTGGAATCTTTTAACTTAAGATATTCTGTATTCCGTTGGTTTTCCGGATTGGATATTCCCATTCCTTACTAGATCAAAACTGGATATTTCTTATTCTCTCAGGAACTATGAAATATTCCATCCTTATTCCTTATTCTCTCAATGAAAATTGAAATAGTACGTATTCCTTAGTTTTATCAAGTCGATATTCAATATCCCACTTCTACCCCTGAAAATATATTGGTTCTGCTCAAAAGTTATTTTAAAAAACCTTTGACTCAATCCCAAATCAAATTTTGACAAAAATTTTTAAGATAATGCATTTGCTATGAATTAATTTTGGCCTTGGAAAACTAAATCATATAAGATAAGAAGAAAAACATCTTTTTAGGGTGTTACCATAAACAAACATGTTTACTATTCCGACTATCTTAACTAATTACTCTTAATTGCTTTAGACGTTTTGACTAAACTTATCCCATTAGGCCGTGTGCAATTCATAACTATGTCAGTCTAGCATAATTTCAGAGGAGAACAAGAGTTCCTCCGTCTGGTTAGCCTAGTTGGTAAGGTGCCAGTCTATCGTGCGGGAGGCTCGGGTTCGATTCCCGGCCGGACCAACACTCAGAGTGTTTTAAAATAATTGAGGAGAAGGTTCTGCCTTTGCTCTAACATCTGCAGATGGTTAGACCTTTGCATCTTCTCGGATAAGGACGTTAAACTGTAGGTCCAATCTCTCGACACTCTATAGGAGGACTTAAAAGAACCCACGCACTTGTCGAAAAGAGCAGGGTAGTGATCCCGGTTATGTGGTCTGTCTTCTTCATTGAGGGCATTTACGGTTATTAATTTATGTGAGCCGCTGTTGCGGACTATCTAAGACCCTTAACTGTTAAAAACTGTATATTTTTGTAAAGAGCTTAGAGTTTCAAGCGCTATATAAAAAATTGTTTATTATTAAAATTATTATTATTATTATTATTATTATTATTATCATATTTTCTGTAATATGATTGGATGAGTGACTCATTGTATGACATTACAGTCACTGGGCTAAAGCTTGCAAATGTATCTAATAATAATTATTATTATTATTGCAAGAATACTGAAAGAAAGAGAAGTGCATCTGCCAGATCACTATTTTATTCTTAATTATGTTACTTTCTAAGCCTCTTTCCATAACTGCCTGCATCAACAATTCTACTAGTGTGCTTGGAATTGTCTCACCATGTTTTTCTACATTTTCAAACTTACAACAAATTAGCATGCAGTTCTCTTGTTACTGAAAACTATTTACATTGATGTTTATTACAGGGTCCGAAATTAAATGTCATCCGGTCGTCAGAGAAGACTTGTCTACTATTTTTCATTGACGATCCGATCTTTGAAAATGGTCGTCCTACTCATGACCTGATTTTTTTTCTAAACTATATTTTTTCTTAAGTGATGGATTCCATGATAATCTTCTATTTTCCCAAGGCAAAAATTTTTCCTGTTTTAACTCTGAAAAATAGTGAGATGAAAGAAAACACATCTTATTAAGTAACATTAGCTAATGTAACAAGAATTGGATTTTCGAGTACAAGAATGTGTACTATGTAGTCTTAATTTTCCTGTTTCTCTGGATGACTAAATCCTAAAACATGGTCATCTCTTTGACCTCTTCCAAAAATTAATTTCAGACCCTGCATTAACTCTGAAAAGAATTGTCTTAGCCCTTATCTACAATTGAAGATCAATGATATACTATGTTTTACATTTCATCACTTTTAACTCATATATGGATATGCCAAAATCATATAAACAAATCATGGTGGGCACTTGTGTCACTAGATTGAGTACTTAAGCCTCATCAATTAATCTGCTCAAACCCATACATAACAAGCCAGAATTGTTGGATTATGCATGTTGGATTAGATTTTTCTCTTTGTAATTATTATTTTGCTCTACTTGTTGTTCTTTAAAAATGAATTGGTATTCTGTAGAAAAGTTTCAAGGTCAAAGAAATCATTATTAATGTAATTATGATCATACGTTATCAGTAAAAGATATATAGGACAAAAAATTAAAATTACTTCGCACATGCACAATAGTCACTGATGTTGCCAAATCAAAGATAATTCAAGACCTTTTGCATACAAATGGCTCTGAAACTCGTTAAAAATCATGGAAAAAAACTGAAAATTACCCCAATAACATACTGTATACATAGGTAATCACATGAAGCTGAGAGCAATAATCTAAGATTTAAAATTTCACGACTGCTACTCTTTTCAAAATTTTGTCTATAACTGGAGGGTCAAGTGCAAAAATGGCATAAGTGATGTTTGATGAAGTTCTCAACTCTCACTAGATTATCCCTCTTATCTCTTCATAGCTTTTGGGAGAATTTAGCATTTCATACAGTCACATTGTTTTTGTGCTAGACAAAAATGACATAAAAGAATTTTGATCAAGTTTTCATCTCTCCCTACATTATCCTCTTTATCTCTTCATAACCCTTGGAGAATTTAGCACTTCATAAAAAGTGACTTATTTTATAAGTAGTTTTTGCACTAGACCCTTCAATTGCATCATGATGGTAAGTTTGAGTATTACAGTATGCTGTGCTTTTTTTGCCTATTTCACTTTCATTCTCAGCTTAAAACTTAAATATATTACAATAACTTTTGAGAAATTACGGTTGCTCAAAGTTAGAGTCACCTTGAGGCATAACACAAAACCTTCACGTAAAGGGAGAAAGAAAGAGAAAAAGCTCTATATACCAGGAAAATCTCAATTCGGAGTAATTCGGACTACAACAGATTACCCAAAAGCTCACGAAGGATCTCTGGAACTGCCCACAAGCAAGAAGAGTATAACTGAAGATAACAAAATTATTTTGCTTGAAGTTAGAAGCTACATCTAAGATATGGTATGCAATTCGTTTAAGAAACCAAAAATTCTTAACATAGGTTCACCTATTTTTAATTTAATAAAAAAATGCATGAAAATAACACCATTCCCTTGTTAATTAACATTAAGGACTGAGTCTTCTTGTGTAAGCAAAATATCTTATCTTACTAAAGGCAGGGGCAGCTGTAGTGAGAACTAGTTCTAGTACAAAGGGAATAAAAATTAAATGCAAATTTGTTTCTGGACAATAATAGAAAACACTATAATGAAGGAGAACATGAGAAAAGTGTAGAGGGAAAACAAGGCAAAGCCAAGTTTTTTCTCTGCTTTTCAAGTGTTCTACATTAATATTGTCATAGTGTTTTCTATCATTACCTAGAAACACAGGCATACTGTTTTATTCCTTTTAGAAAATAGTTTCACCTCCATCCTTCTGAAAAACTTCTCTTGCATTACGTGACATCATCCCATGATTTCTATCCAGTTTTATAAAACAGAATTATGCCAATCAGAGCATGCATTTTTTTGTGTTTATTTTCTAACTGAAAATTATCAAAATGATGCTCCTTTATGTAATGGATATTTTTCTCAGGTCAAGAAAAAATGAAAATGTAAAACATATTTATATTGATAGTAAGTGATCTTCAACTTTGCAATGTTCTACATTATAAAGCAATTCATTTATTTAAGTGAGACACTGTGTACAAAAACAGTTTCAAGTTGGAAAATACGAGACTGACTTGTTACTTGTAGGGCGGAGGAGGGTATGACGCACCAGAGTATCCAGGGGGGTACTGATAACCATAGGCTGTTGGTGGTGGAGGCTGTGCTCCAAGAGAGTAAGGTGTGCTCACTGCAACACCTGATGTAGCAACAACAGTGTGCCCTGGCTGGGGCTGAAAGACCACCTGTGCCCCTGGTGGACTAATCACTGTTGTTGCTGCTGGTTGACCAAGAACTGCACCTCCGTACGCCTGTCTTCTACCCAGAATGGAACCAACCTCTCCTGCCACAAACTGAGCTGTTCTATCGACAACGCGATATACCGGATCTATGGGATTAGCTGAGTAGTTCGGAGTTCCATACGGGTATGGATTACCCTGTGAAGGCTGTGTGAAAACACCGGGGCCCTGAGCCGGTCCTCCGATAGCTGCTCGTTTACTCATGATTTCTTTCACTTTATTTCGATCGTTTATGAATGCAAATACTTCATTGAATACAATGTAGTTCATGGGATCTGAAATATGACCGGCGAGTAGTTCAAGCGCTGATACTTGATTCTTGGAAAATTTAAACTGCCTGAGAATCGGCAGCGTTGCCACACACATTGCCGGCAACATCTTCCCAATGCAAGCTTGAAGTCCTTTCAGTTTATCGTCGTCAAAGTTAAAAGCCGTCAGAAGTTCGGCGACTTGTTCAGATGAGAAGCAGCCTTGCGCATAAGCAATTGCTTTCACTTTGTTATCTTTGAACGGATGACGAAACACTTCTTGTTTCACAATTTGAAAGGCGAAAGGATCGATCATGATTTAAACTTTATCGAATATAGGAGTTATAACCCAAACAGTACTTAGTAGTTAAATTAACTTCCGGGAATGAATTGGCCTGTTATTGCCTAACAATGTTTCAATGTTATTTCCTTGAAAAGGAATGATTAATATCAATATGGCTGAAATCTTCTTTGTCGAACGACTTGTTAACACTGACCTGAGGTAATGAACCCAAAATAGCTCGCATCTGTCGACTCGCCAATCACGACATTTTACGTCATGTTGCGTGTTCCATTGGATTTGAATGTCACTCCAGGTCTATATTATTTAAGAACTGTCATGGTATTATCTCAGTATCCAACGTAAGAAGGAAAGACTCGAAATTTTCTAATCATTTTCATAAAATTATTCATATTTGTTAAGCATTAAGATTCAAGAAAAAATTTCGCCTGTATATATATTAAAATATAAATTGTTTGTGTATTTTACGGCAAAAATTTTTAGTCACAAGCGCCCGCTATCCTTGTGCTCAGCTGTGCACGACATAAGGAAACAGGAATTTAGTTTTCACAGCAGTGCAAGGCATAGAAATGACTGCAACTTGGCGTTGTGTGAGGTAGATTCTGGAAAGCCTCTTTTATGGCGGAGGACAAGCTCAGGGAAGGTCTTGTAAATAAGTTTAAATTCGAAAAATTCAAATCTGAGCTTCAACGTGATGCAACGAAGACAGTGTTTGAAGGTAAGTGAGTTTTAATTTTTGTTTCACAGTATATATTTTAAAGAATGATCTTTTTTTCCAGAGGGGATTTGACACGTAATGTGTGACAACAGGTTTTTGCAGGCTCGCCGACTTGCAAGAGTTTTTTAAAATATGTGCTTGCTTTGCCATTTATCCTTCTTGTCGTATCGATATAAATATTCTGCAGTTTAAATTATGCATTAGGTTTTTATGTGAATACGTAAAAAATGAAAGATTGCTTGAGGCACGGGCTCCAAATCTCGGGACAGAAGCATCTTTAACATGTGACAGTTAACTATGAGACTTCCCGGCTGGATTTTATTTGCTGATATTTCATTGCGTCTGTTAGAATAGTCCAGCAAAAAAAACATTGTTTACACGAGTTTTACGTCAATCACTTTTTGTTTTTTTGTGTTTAAACCAACGAATTTGCTGTAGGACATTGCATGCTATATCGGGAAGTGTGGATGAAGGGCAAAGGCCATCGGAAATCGTAAAGATGGGGAAATCCTGCAAAAATATTGCAACTAATCAACGTGAAGAAATCTTGCAAAATTATACCACTAGTCAAAAAAATTGATAAAATAAAGTTTTTTAGAATTAGATTATAAGAAAATGTGGTTGTTGTAGATATAATACTCATTTGTATATTTTATGGTCATGCGAAAAAAGCTCTTAAGACTGGCTAAACTTTTTCCCTAACATTAAAATACTATTACAATTTTAATGCTTCGTATTTGGAAGATTTTCTCGCCAAGTATGTAATTAGTAAACTTAGTGTAAATAATCAAAGTAGTAGTACATATAATTTTTTAAATGCAAAGGCCCATTTTCAATTATACCGTGGATACAATTAAGGTTTTTAAGGTTAGAAATTATATAGTAAAATTAATATTTATTATGAAAAAAAAAAATCATGATATTTTTGTAAACAACTGAGACGACTTTGATATGTGAACTCTCAAATAATTTAAATTTTGCATGAACATAACAACAGGAAATGTCAGGTAAATTACTTATCAGTTGGTAAGATTGTTTTCCGTTTCTAAGATGAGACTAGACATCATGCCATCATGCTAGATCTTTCTTTATTTGGTAAAAAAACTGATATTTACCATTGAAATCTTAACCTTATCTTTTTTTTAAAAATTTTATTTGATATATTTTTATTGCCTAAGGGTCAGACATTTTAAAACGACCCTTCAGGGATAATATATTTGTTTTTTTGTAAGTTTTGAATTAGTAAATTGTTTCTTGAACATAAATATATATATAAATTATATCATCTTTTAATGTACACATCTATTCTGTTCTCCTATTCAAGAAATCTTGTGGAGCATGTTTACTGCTAAATAAGGTTTCGTGTTTTGAAACTATTAATGAAATTATTGAAAATTAAAAAATATATATAGCAAAAGATGTGACCATGAAAAATCGTTTTTACAAGCTCTGAACGTGATTTTATGTTGATATTTACAAGTGATCTCTTAGACTTATCGTTTTTTTAAAAAATGTTATTTGATTTTTGTTTTATTGCCTGAAGGTCAGACGTTTCATGACCCTTCATGGATGTCATATTAATTTTGTTTTTTGTGAGTTTTAAATTGGTTTTGCTATTTTAATACAAATACAGTATATATATCATATATAATCGTATACATATATTCTGTTATCATCATCATCTTTATTTTAGGTCCGTATTTTCCCTTCTAGGATGGGGTTGGGCAAGCAATGATTACTTTCCACATCAGTTGATCCTGCACCACATGTTCTTCCACTCCCAACAAACATGTATTGTGCTAGCATTTTTTATATCTGAAATCTTGTAGGGCATGTTTACTGCAAAATAATGTTTTGTGTTTTGAACCTGTTTAAGAAATTTTTGAAAAATTGAGCAAAGATCTGGCTAGAGATACTGTAGGTTAGCTTGGAAGTCAATTTTCTGAAAACCGTCCAACGCATGCCAGCATGTAGGTAAAACGGACGTAAAACCGTATATGATGATGATGATGATTAAAAAGATATGGCAAGAAATGTGACCATGAAAAAGTGTTTTGACAAGCACTAAACATGACTTTATCTGGATATACAATCATATTAATCAATACATTTATAACTTGATATGATTTTAATATTTGATGTCAAAAACTTCACATCTATGTAAAACCCCTCTTGTATTTTTTTTTACCATTTTGCACTTCCAAGCAGATAATAATTTTAGGCCAAAACAATTTGATTTTTTAAAGGTCATGTTTTAAGGTTGAATGGTATTGAAAAGCATGTCCAAACACATTTCCAACTGCAAAGCTGTTAAATTTTTAAATATTAATCATTTTGAAAGTGGTTTTTACAAATACATATTAAGCTTTTTTTATGTTGATATATTTCCTTACAACAATTGGTCTTTTGTTCATTTTTCATGACACAGGGTCAGTTGTGTTTATTCTGAATAATTTTATCAGGTGTTTTGTAATGGGCAAGTCATCCCAAGGGAGTATTGACCCATTTAAGTGTCAGTTAAAACAAGGGACTGTTTTTCTTCCATGTGCCCTGGTGCTAATTAATGTCAACTGTTGTGTATATATATATATTCATGAATGTCTTTAAAGTGCCTATGAAGCGTAATTTTTTATTTCATAAAATCAAAATATAACCTTTAGACACTCTCCTTGTGAAGTTTCAAGGTTGTACGATAAATACTTTCGATTTTATGGCGATTTGAAGAAGGCGAAAAAATCGCGAAAAATGGCTAGTCCAAACTGCTCGGCCAAACATAGGACAAGTCACGTGACTTTCTACTTGTGACGTAATCTTGTTTGTTGCATGCTCACTTCAAACAAGATGGCGGACAGCGAAGGAAACTCTAGCTCTAAGAAAACGAAGTCTGGGGGCCGATATTGCGTTGCTGGCGCCCCAAACGACACTCCGTGTCAGAATACCAGCTATTCAGCTGGTATTAAAATGTATCAGTTTCCGAGCGACGAAAAACTGCGCCAGAAATGGACAAAATTCGTCCAGAGGCATCGACCTTACTTTAAGTGCCCGCCGAAAGGCAAATCCGTTGCCCTTTGCTCGGCTCATTGCCTTCCGAGCTGCTTCACCCAACCTGTTGTTTATGTGGAGGGAATGAATATGAACAAGAGGCTTATTCGTGGTTCTGTGCCCACCGTGGATGCTGTAGAAGTCCAAGAAAAAGAGGAGAGCGAACGTGAGAAAAGGAAGGTACGAATACTCGTTTTATTTACGACAAAACTTTCGTCCTTTCCCGGGGTAGTATTCAAGCGCTTTTTCCAAAATCATAGAATTTGAATTATTGATTTACTGCTGAGAGATTAATCTAAATCAATGTGGAACTTGAAAAAGATTCACATTTTATGCAGAATCTGACTCCAATTGTTATGAAAGCTCGTTATGAAAGGTTGCGGGAATTTCAACTGTCACTGACTGCTTTGCTCTGACTCTGAGACATTTCATCTCTAGAGTGAAATTTACATGAGTTTTCATCGATTTATGTAAAGACCATTTAAGCTTGTTTTAAGATCAAATTGTCTTTTGATTTACAATTGAAGTGCCCCGCAAAAAATCTAACAAGATTGTCATTAACTTTCCAGGTTCGAAGAAACACAATGGCAGAATGTTTTGGTTCATCACCTCCAAGGAAAAAAAGAAAACAGAATAAAAATGTACAGAGTGCTGGTGATGATGCAAGGAGCTAGAGGGTGCTGATGCATGTGAGGGTGTTGGTACCTCAGGAACAGTAGATGTATCTGGTAGTTGTGTAGTGGAGTTAGTGGGTGATGATACAGTAGTGGTTGGTGATAATACAGCGGTCATTGGTGATAATACAGTGGATGTTGGTGATGATACAGTGGACATTGGTGATGATACAGTGGACATTGGTGATGATACAGTGGCTGTTGATGATGGAGATACGGAGGCTGTTGTTGCAAGTCATTCTGATGCGAGTAGATTTACTGATGGTGTTATTGGTGGTGTTGGACCTGAAAGGGCAGCAGTCAAGTCAAGAGAAGAATACCAGAAGGAATGTTGGAGTTTGAGACGAAAAAACAAGAAAATAAAAACTAGAATGGAAAAATTAGAAGCACAAGTGCATAATCTGAATGAGGTAGGTTTTCATCAGCACACTTTCTGTATACATAATTTAGTAATATTGATTGGCCAGATAGGTCGTGGTCACAAAATTATGTGTTGGCTGTATGAGAAAACCAAGATCAAATGGTAATTTTCTAATCACCCATAATTTTTGGCAGCACTTTTTACATTATATAAACTTTTATTGTACAATTACTGAAAAATGGTAGTTTTCTTGTTACCAGTAATTTTTTGGTAGCACTTTTCTATGACCAAACTCTGTTAACTATTATTCTACATCTTCAGTTACATTTTGCAATATATGCAAAATGGTATTTTTTTATGTCCTATAATTTTTTGGCAGAACTATTCTACACTTTGTAAACTTTTATTTTACATCTTCAGTTACAGTTGTCAAGACAGTACGAGAAAGACACTGAGGAAAGTCAGCGGAATGGACAAGTTAGTGAACAGGAAAGTGAAAGAGAGATGGATGAGGATTGCTTACAGTATGTCTGGTCAAGTGGATATGATTCAGAGTATGAAGGTTCTGTAGCTGAAGACAGGGAATGGAACAGGCCATTAGAAAGCAGTGAGGACAGCGCTATAGATGGTGAAGGTGATGCTGATGAAGAGGAACAAGAGAATGACATTCGGTAAGCCTACAAAAGTAGTTCACTGATTCCATTAACAGATCCACAACAAATAACCACAAAGAAATTTTTTTACAGCAGTAGTACATACGATGGCTAAACTTCTTTGTCATTATCTCGATTGTCTGTAAACAATTGACATCCTACCCCGTTTTGTTTTTCAGTGTTGATCCGGACCTTCCAATACACAGTGAGCCTAAGTTCATAGTTTTTTATAGTATACTGCTTGGACTGTTTAGTATATTTTGTTTCAATTGTAAGTCAAATAACCCAACAGTCAGCATGAAACAGGATGGAACTATGGTGGTTGTGAGGCAGTCATGCAATAGATGCAGTGGTTTTACATGGAAATCGCAACCATATGTATTTGGTCGATTTCTAGCAGGGAATATCTTGCCGAGCTTCTCAACTTTAGTGGCAGGTGTGTCCATCAGCAGGGTTCTGCTTATGTTTCGCCACATTGGTTTGTCAGCATACAGTCCACAAACATACTTCAGTCATCAGCGGAAACTCATATTTCCAACAGTTATCAAAAACTGGAATGACTATAGGCGAGAAATTGTTGAAAAGTTGAAAACTGTGAAAGATGCTGTCTGGTGCGGGGATGGCCGCTTTGATTCTATGGGGCACTCCGCTAAGTATGGAGCATACACCATGTTGTCAACTACGCTGATGAAGATAGTACACTTTGAGTTAGTGCAGGTGAGTCACTTTTACTGTAGAACAATTAACTGCAAAGATGCTGAAAGCAGCCAGGTAAAGCCATCTTCACAACTAGTCGATTTGCACTGTGCCCAGCCCATATTGAAACCCCTGCATAAGACTTTCCTTTTTGATACAGGCTTAGATGTTCAAAAACTCTTTAGAAATCTGAATATTTAAAATGTTATTTACGAATTTTCAACCAAATCTGCGGTCTTCATCAGGTAGCATCGACAAAATGCTGGAAGGTTAAAATATTTTTAATACTACAAGTTTTTAATATAATTTTAACTGATCAACCTACGTACAGGCTTAGATATTACATTGAGAAAGTATAAAACATTTATTTGTATTAATTTTAGGAAGTTGTTGTCACTGACAGAGGTGTAATGCGCCATAAAGATATTACAGGCATGCTATATATCCTAGTTGTGCTACCATACCTGCTCCAGCTGAAGCTTTATTTCTCAATGCTGGAATAAAAATATAATTCTTTACCTCTTATTATGGTAATATATGTTCAGCATAAGCCCCTTTATTTTGTGTGCAGTTACCACTGACCTGGCTTTTTGTAAATTCCTTTCAGGCCAATGAAACAGGTGGTTCACAGCAGACTGAGATAGAAGGAGCCAAACGCTGTTTTGAATATCTAAAAAATGCTTGAATATCAGTCAAAACATTTATCTCAGATCGCCATAGGGGCATTGCTAAATGGAATCGAGAAAATTGCAGTGGCACAAACTACTTCTTTGATATTTGGCATGTGGCCAAGTCTATCTCAAAAAAGTTGTTTAAGGCGAGCAAGGAGGCAGGCTGTGAGAAGATCAGTTTGTGGAGTAGAGAAATCAAGAGACACCTCTACTGGTGCGCAACATCCACCAAATCTGGTTTTGGTAATCTCATCCTGGCCAAGTGGAACTCATTTCTTCGGCATGTTGCAAATGTTCATGATGATCATCCAGATCCCCTCTATAGTAAATGTAATCATGGTGAACTTGAACCTCGGGATTGGATCCAACGTGGTAAGTATTAGAATTGATTCAACATTTATTATTATCATTTATACTTAAATACAATTAAGACACTACTATTGGTTTTGTTACAAAATTTTATTACCTTTTATAATGGGTTATTCTATTTTCAACAACAGCAAGTGGACTGAAAGAATTACAGGAGTAAGGGTTACTTTTGAGTTTAAGATTGTAATAATTTGCCTTAAAATATTAAATGGTGAAAGTAATTTGTTTGGCACTAACAAAAAAAACTTATCACATAATCTGGGTCATTTGACCTCATTGGAAGCTTCTCTCACCCTTTTCACATGACAATACTTGTACTCTTCGCTGCCAAATAAACAGGGGGAAAAATATTTGAAAACCTAATG
>JANCMA020156929.1:0-13989 GCA_024336925.2 Zoanthus solanderi
ACATTTTTATTACTAAATTGTTTCTTTAGAAACACCGACGCAGCTTAAACTAGTTTACCGCTAGTTAGTTTTCTATGGATATTACATGTGTACTAGTAGCTAACTTGAAGTCACTGAAACAGTCACTAAGGCTCATTTCAGCTACCTCCCACAAGCATTACGCTTTCATTATTACTTATAACTATCTTCTGTGAGAGTCTGAAATAGTTTGTTAGCTATGCCACACTGATGGGGCCTAAGAATATCGAAAAGCTGTCCATATGGCTGCTAACATTCAGGCTCGCTATTTTTCATCTTATGGGGATAAGCATAATCATTTATGCACAAAAATGTCAATACTCTTTGTAAACTAGTTTTTCGTGCAGCATATTTCCGACTCATATTCTGTAGGCATTTATGGAATTCCTGACCTCGCATGGAGCCGATTACAGCCTCAGAGAAGCTGTTCAACAGAAGTTTCATCGGCCTCAGGTATGTTGACGCGTTTTGTTGTACAACAATCGTACTGGAATGGCGCTTTCTGCTTTTTTACTTTTTTGTGACAATGTCAAACTCAATCTAATTTTCTCATCCAAAAACTTTAGGTCTTGTAAACCATAGTTTTATTTTTTGTTTTTTCGACATACGCAATATTCTTTTAAATTAGGCCAAACCAAATTGTTTTTTTTATATATTTCTATATATCTTTTCAATTTTCGTAGCTACAACTCACCTCGCTACCATATTTTACAAAAAAATTATACAGATATATAAAAACAGGACCGGTCTCTCACTATTAAATTCTGCTTTTGACGTCACGGACGAGAAAATAATATGGTAGTTACCAGCCTCCCATCGCTTGGTCAAGGTGAACCCGAAAGTAATTTTTCCAAACTTTAAATGCAAATTACACCATCACCATTAGAAGGATAAGAACATTTTATACGTACAAAAAACCCACAACTGATGAATATACTTAAAATGAAAGACTGTTTAGGGCCGTGTCAACCGCATACTGCATACTAAATATATGTTCAAGAAAAAGGCACTTAAGAGTATCAATGTTAAACATGTTTGTTCTCTCTCGTAGGGGACGTCCAGTATTGTTGTGCGAATCTGGGATGCACACTATTCGTTGGAGGAGTGCATTCCTTTGCCGGTAAGTACAAATATTTTAGTATTCACCAACGCCATCTATAATTTTCACTTCCACTTTTATCATCGCTGCCATCACCCGTGTTATCATTATCACTACCACTACCATCATCATCACTAACAATACCATCATCATCACTAACAATACTAATCACTAACAATACCATCATCACTACCAATATCATCATCATCACTAACAATACCATCATCACTAAAAATACCATCATCATCACTACCAGTACCATCATCATCACTAACAATACCATCATCACTAACAATACCATCATCATCACTAACAATACCATCATCACTACCAGTACCATCATCATCACTAACAATACCATCATCATCACCACCATTACCTTCATCATCACTAACAATACCATCATCATCACTAACAATACCATCATCACTACCAGTACCATCATCACTAACAATACCATCATCATCACTAACAATACCATCATCATCACTAACAATACCATCATCATCACTACCAGTGCCATCGCTTGTACGACTTTTATTCACTCGTTGTGAAAAAACGCAAACTCACTCGTTCGCTGCGCTCACTCGTTCGTTTGCGATTCTTCACAACTCGTGAATAAAAATCGTACGCACTCACCAACCATGAAGTAATCTATATTTCTCCCATTTCTCGAATAGAGAGATTGTTCACAGGCTAGATGAAAGTGTAAACAGAGATTCGCCTGGACCATCTCTTACTGTATCTTCTTTAAACGTAGTTAATAAACGGTAACAAGTTGTAAAAGATAAAACGCCGAAAGGCTGTAACTTTTACTTGTACCTGTTATAGCTGAAGGATGGCTCATTGACCATTGGTAACCCGGATAAGTATAAGAAGACAGCCGAGGCAGGCGGTGGTAAACTAATATCGCAAACTGTGCTTAACACATTAACCAGACAAGAACGCAAGAAAGGATCCTCCAGCCAGCAGTATATGGAAGAGAAGGCATTTTATGAGGAGGCAATGAATACCACATATTTAAACCTAATGGTAGGGGCTTTATTCTCGTGTAGATCAGTTTCATTTTGTTTGTAGGTTGCAATAATTTACTGGATGTGAAATTAGACTTTTCCAGGACCTTCTCTATCTAATAAAATTTGAATGCTTAACACATTTTTCCGGCTCCAGAACTACGTTCGTCAGTGCATATACTATATTATTAAAAGCAAACCACTGGATATTGAGTTTTAAGCAATTTGATTGGTTCTCGTACTCACTGTATATTAGCTCATATACATGAGTTTGGCCAAATATGGAAAACACCCGCTAAACTCAAAACCGGAGCCGTATTTGCAAAATTTCTCGTGGCGAAGGCTTTGAAACCAATAGTGGACAAGATTTGTATACTTTGCCGGCTCTGAAATAGAAAAACTGCTCGAGGCTTCCGTTCCAAACAACACTAAACGTGCCACAAAATATGGAATGAAACTGTTTTATGGTGAGCAAATTAATAAGAATTCTTTTAGTTACTCACAGTAAAAAGTAACTCTCAATACAATTTGGCAAAAGCTAAATTTTAGCATCCTATCTTCTTTTGGAATGGCTAGCCAGTCCATCGGGACGGCAATTCTATCAAATACTATGAGTAAAAACGAACTCGACGATTACCTCAAAGCCTCAGCAAAACAGAAAGATGGCTCATTTTACATAACTTCGTCAATGAAAGGAATGCCTGCAGTATTCACCGCCCGACAACAAACTGTTTTCAATAATTGGCGACCCAGCACTTAGCGAAGCTAACAAAGTTTTGGCTGACCTTTTATTTTATGTTTTTGGCTGTTTTTCGTTCAAATACATTTCATTCAACTAAAATCTTGTACATGTGAGGAATGCATTCACTCAGGCGTGTATGTTTGACTGTTTAGTTTGTCATGTTCCGGAACTAAATAAATGTTCCAAAAAGCCTCAAAAATTAATTTTCATTCATATATCCAGTGGATTGTTTTTAATAAAACAATTATTCCACTCACGCTTGTTGGATGTAAGGTGAAAATAGCCAACTCGGCGCTTTGCGCCTCGTCGGCTATGTATCACCTCATATCCAACGCGCGTTCGTGGAATAACTGTTAACTAGTTATCTTTTGGGTCCAGTTTTTCTCCTTTGGCTACTTTTAAGCTTCATGTTTTTCTTAATAAATGTCTCTAAAATATATTACTTATTACTAGAATGAACTCTTCAAGTTGAATACTTAGAAAAACATTTTGAGTCGCTGACGGGAATTGAATAACAGTGTCACTAGTTAAGTTCTTGTTTATTTCATCTGGACTTACGTCTTGCATCTGTATGCTCGGTATGTCGGATTTTCATATAATGCAATATGACGCTATTTCTCAAATGATTCTAAATGGAAGTTAGCAACTCGGTATAAATGTATAAAGTGTTCAACTTTCAACTGTCAATGCAACTGTCAATTGTCCTTGGCTGCAATCAGGCTCACTATTTTTTATGGTAGTTTAAATGGGTGAAGCCAACTACCAACGTGGCCATAGTGCCCAATATAGTGGCTTCAAGGTAGCTACTAGTACGTTTGTGCTATCTATACTTGAGTTCATCTTTATATCCACATCCCACAAGCTTTGCACTTTTACCGTCACTTAATATGTTTGTTTTGGGAACCTGAGCCTGTTTGCTAGCTATGCCTTGCTGATGAGACCTAAAAAGGCTGAAACAGCTTCCATGGCTGCTAGCAATCAAGCTCACTAGTTTTTATGGTAGTTTAAAGGGGTAAAGCCCGCTACTAACGTGGCGCAATATAGTGGCTTCAAACTAGCACGTTTTTGCTATCTATACTTGGTTATGCCTCGTATATTGATGAAACTTTATCATTCATTCATTTTATTTACTTTACTTCTTAGTTATGAATATTCTTTTAATGCCTAGCAAAAATTACGTAATATATTTCTAGTTACCTTGCTTAAATGAAGTGTTACTATTATCATTTACACTTATTACAGGTAACACACTTTGATGCGACCTACGATCAAGGAACTCAGCGAGTTGAAGTTCTTGAAGAGCAGCTTGAAAAAGCACATAGTAGTTTAACCGAGATCGAGATGGCTTGTGATTTTAGTGAGAGAGAAAAGGAGGACCTCAAGGAACAACTTAACCATGCAGAAAGAAAGATAGCCGAGTTAAAACGAACCCTTCAGAAGAGTGAGGAGGAAAATGATGAGATTGGCAGAGAGCTGGAGCGTGCTAGAAACCTGGCTTTAAAACTTGAAAACCGACTCAACTATGCTAACCAACAAAAAGCACAGTTTCGTGACCAGCTTGAAGAAGCTAAAGCAAAGCTTTCAAAAAGCAAAGATGACATCAATACGCTTCAGAGCGAACTGTCAGAAAAACAACGCAGCGTAGAAAGTTTGACAAAAGAGGGTCTTTACAAAGACAGGGCAATTTCTAGTCTACGTAATAAAATCTCTTTGGTCGAAGGAGATCTTGAAAAAGCAATGGAAGAACTCTCCCAGATTCAAGGCCAAAGTGATCTCGTGCAGTTGGTTAAAGATGAAATGCAAGAGGAGATTCTTGGTGAACAAAGGCGCCTTGAAGATTTGGAAGCTGCATATAGGCTTTCGCAAGACGAAAAGATGAGAGTAGAAGATGAATTAAATGCTTTTTACAAACGCATCTCCGAGCTTCAAAGCAGCTATCAAATATGTGAAAATGAAAAGTTAGACTGTCAGCGGCAAGTTATGATGCTTGAACAAAAACTTGCCAAGCTAGAAATCTTAAATGAAGAAACGAATTTAGAAAAGAATTCATTGGAGTACAAAGCTAACGAGGCGGATGATGAGAATAAAAAGATATCAAATGAGTTATCTGTCATTAGATCACAGCTTGAGAATTCTAAAAGATCTTGCCAGAATCACAGTGATAATTTGCTTGAACATGAAAATCATCTTGAAGAGTTGAAAGCAAAAGTTCTTGCGTTAACTTCGGAAAACGAGTATTTAGAGGAAGACCTGAGTTTATTCAAGAAAAATCTGCGTCATTTGGAAGACGAGAAAAAAACGCTGCAAGGAAATTTAAGATCTGCTAATGACGAATTGTTCAAGATAAAGCCCCGTTATGAAAATATACAGAAGAGAAAAGAACAGTTAGAAAGAGAACTTAAGATATGCAAAAATTCCTTAGCAACAACTGAGAACTCTGCAAGAAAGATGGAAGAGAGAAAAAACTCAGCAGAACATGAATTGCAGCTATGTAAAGATAAAATTTCAGAGCTAGAGGTTGAAAATAGAACTTCAGAGAAGAAGTTAACAGGGTTTCTGTCTAGCTATGACAGTTTGCAGCAGGAATTAGAAGAAATGCGGTTGGAGCTAAAAACTTCAGAAGAAAAAAATACTAAGTTTATGATCGAGCTCGAAAAAGCGGAGGCAGAGTTGTTTGCACTGAAGCAGAGTAAAGAAATCCTCGAGGGAAATGCTGTTGGTCTGCAAGACGATATTTCTAAACTTTTAGAACGAAATAAATCTTTAGAAGAAGATTTGGAATCAGTTAACAGGAACATGGCTAGCTATGAAAATGATATAAATGCCTTACAAAAACAGAGATCTCTTTTGAAAGAGCAGCTAAATGGAACCAAAGAGAAGATCGTTAAGTTAAAAGAGAAGAACTCCAAGCTTACTGGACAAGTAAAAGAACAGCAAAATCTCTCAGAGTCGTTACGTCAGTCCCTTTCCAAGAAGCACAAGGATTTAGATACCCAGTATTCCAAAAATAGAGAACTGGAGAATGAAATCGAATTACTGAAACAAGAAATTATGAAACTCGAGGTCTCACTAGATTCAAATACTACCGAGAAAATACAACTGGAAAACAAGATTGCGTCTTTGGAAGATAAAATTGCCGGCGCTGATGTCGACGTTGTAAGTGTAAAGGAAACAAACGATAAACTTGAAAAAGACAACACCATAAAATTGCAGAGATTGTACGATTTAGAAAACCAACTATTTAACATAGAAAAGGAACGAAATAAACTTAAAAATGAGGGAGAAAATCAAGCAATGAAAGCAAAGAAAGACAAAGACGACATTAAACGCATTAAAGATCAACTAAACGAAACTCTACAGCTGAAAGAAGCCCTTTCGAAAGAAGTCGTTGAAAAAGATACTTTGATAGATTCTCTTCAGCAACAAACAACAAAACTAGAAACTGAAATTTTGAATTTAGAAGAGGAACTTGAACTTTGTAATTCTCAATTAACGGACAATCAGAAGACAAAAGTTCGTTTGGAAAGTGATTTGAAAAGTCTGAAAGAAAAGTATGAAGAAGCTCAGACGTCCCTCGCAAAAAGTTCAAAGGAATGGAACCTTTTGGAAAGCCAATTAAAGATCAATGAAAGCAAAGCCCGTGAGAGCGAGAATCTATTAAACAATAGCAAACAACATGAAAATAAACTTAAAAATGATTTAAAAGATTCAAGCAAGAAGTTTAATGAGATGGAAAGTGAATATAAAGCAATGAGAAACGAATGTAATGAGACCCAACGTACGTTGAGTGCGATCAATAAGAAAATGAAAGATTTAGAAAATGATCTTGAAAAAGTTAGCAGTGAAAGAAAAAAAACTAAAGAAGATCTTGTGTTGGCTTATAAAAAGATCACTGATTTAGAATTTAAGTACGAACAAGAAAACAGTGAAAGAACAGACCAACAGATTGAGCTTATAGAGTTAAGAAAACTTCTCAAAGATAACAAAAATGAACTCAGCGAAGTTGAAAATAAATTGGCCGAGCAAAAATTGCTTCTTGAGTTTGCAAATAACGAGCTCGATAGTAAAGAAGAAACTATTTCCCAGTTGAAATCAAATAAAGATTATCTAAACAAGAAGATTGAGAATTTAAACCAAAGTCTTTTCATGAGCAAAAGCGAAGCTGAACGTTTTCAGCAGGAGAACAGCAAACTACAAAAAGAAATATTAACTTTGCATCGAAGTAATTCGGATTCGACTTCTAAACTGCAGAGAGCGATAGCAGAGAAAGAAAGGGTTGATGACGAAATTAAATGCCAACAAGAGAAAATACTATCTCTTCAACAAGATCTAGATTTTCAGCGAGTGGAAAATGATAGATTGACAGCATTGTCCCAAGAAAGTATAGATAATTCACAGGAACTAAAAAACGAAGTCGAAACTTTAAAAAGTCAAGTTATTTTCCTTAAAAATAAGGCGGATATGTTATTAAAGAAGGATAGCTCTAAAGATGCAACTATCACTCAGCTACAAGAAACTAAGGTTATAAAAGAAAAAGAGATTGAAAATTTAAAACAAATTTTGAAACAAACTAGAAAGGACTTTGAGTTGCTTCAAGAAAAAAGAAAAGATTTAGAGTCTTCTGTAAGCGTACTAAAGAAGCGAGAAATAGAGCTGGAAGAGTCCTTTCAAACGGACAAGAATGCAGAGCATCAGTATGAAGAAACCCAAAACCTTTCTGAAAGGTTGGCTGAAGTGGAAAGAGATCTTCGATACAGTCAAGAAAATGAGAGTGTTTTACAACAGCAGAATGAAATTTTTATTGTAAAGCATTCAAAGTTAGAGCAAATTAATCTGGATTTACATGAACGAAACGAAGCGTTAAATTCCGAGCTGCAGTCGACCATTGCCGACCGCGAAGCTTGGAGAAGACGGTACGAAGAGCAGCGATCAGAGTTCGAAACTGTCTCCCTAGAAACTACATCAAACCAAAATAAAATTAGAAATCTGGAAATCCAGTTACATAAAATTGAAATAGTTAAGGAAGAGAAAGAACAAGAGTTAAAGGACATCCGTGGTAAAACGAACAGCGATAGCGAATTAAAACGATTGCAAAGAAAACTTCAAGAGAGCGAGCTGCTATGTGAATCGCATATTAAAGACTTGGCTTGCAAAGAAAAGGAACTAGAAGATCTTAGAAATGAAGTCACGTCCTTGGAGCAAGATGCATCCCGTGCTCACAATGATTTAGTAATTTCTCAATCAACACTAGAATCCACTCGACAAAAGACTGACGCTACCCAGAAAGAATTGTTTGAAGCTTCAAAAAAGATTGCCGATCTTGAACTTCGTTTAAATTCTTCTTTGGAAGAAAACAATGACATGCACAAGGAACTTCTAGATAACCAGACAAAAATTGCAAATGCAGAATATAACTTGCAGCAGGCTTTGAAGGAAATTGCTAATTTGAAAGGTGAAGTAAAAGAAGCAAATTTTAAAGT
Source organism: Zoanthus solanderi (assembly GCA_024336925.2). Taxonomy (NCBI): domain Eukaryota; kingdom Metazoa; phylum Cnidaria; class Anthozoa; order Zoantharia; family Zoanthidae; genus Zoanthus; species Zoanthus solanderi. Next base: position 8,353 of record JANCMA020156929.1, read on the forward strand.
TTCTCGAACCAAAGACGAACTAGATGCCACTAGCTCACGTTTAATTGAGAGGAAAAACAAAATTGAAATGGTGACAAATGAACTTTCTTTAAAGAAAGATGAAAGTGAAACATTGAGGTTGGAAAAGGTATCATTAATTCGCGAAACTCAACTTCTGACAGAAAATCTAAAAACAGAAAAGTTAAAGGCAGAGAAATTGCAAGAAAGGACGGACGACCTTCAACAACAAGTTGACAACGGTGAATTAAAGAACGCGGAACTTGAACGTTCTCTAAACTCTTGTAAGAATAACAATGACAAACTTCAGCGAGAACTGCTGGACAGAAAATCAGTCGCTGAAAAACTGAACAAAGAAAAACAGTTATTGCAAAGAGAAGTGGAGAAAAAAGGCTATGAAATTCGGGAATTGCATCAAAAACTATCTCAGCTCGAAAATAGTGTTACTAAAGAACGCGACCGACTAACACGTGAAACTACTACGTTTAAACAAAAAAACGAGGATCTTAAAATAGCTTTGGAAAAAACGGAATCGCAAAAATTAAAATTTCAAAGTGAGATCACAGTCACACGACAACGTTACGCAGATCTCGAGAGTTCGTTTAAAGCTTTTAAGGAAAAAGATAGACCTTATCAAAATGTAACCGCATTGAAATCTAAATTAGCCAAACTCGAGTCCGAATACGACATTATCCGAGAAGAAAACAAAGCAAAGCAAGAAGATAATGCTAAACTTTCAGACAAAGTTTTGCGTTTGGAACTTGATTATACTCGCTGTGATAAAGATAAAGCATCTCTGCTGAGGGAAAAGAATTCCTTAGAAAAAGAAACTTTGGAGTTAAAGAATTCTCTTATGTTTATCCAAAGGAAAGACAAAGAGCTTCAGTCTGATTTATTATCCTCTAACAGTGAAGTTTCTCGTTTGGATCAGGATCTGCTTGGAGCCAAAAGTAAGATCACACGGCTGGAAGCACAGAGTGGCTTAAGCGTGGAGCAGATCAAACAGCTCTCTACAGATCTCTTAAAAGCTGAAGAGCGTATCTCAGAACTTGAGGTTTCACTTAGTGATTGTCGTGATAAACTGGACAAACAACAAAGGGATCTTCTAGAAGCAAAGAAGAATGCTGCAGATTTTGAAATGGCTAACAGAGTCGTACAGTTGTCAAAAGAGGATCTGCAGCAGGAACTTAGTCAGCTCCAGGCTAAACTTACTTCTCTGGACAACTCCTTGGCAAGTGTGACGAAAGATAATTACCAGTTCGAGGGACAACTTGAAGATGCTAATAATGTAATCAGTGGGTTGCGAAAAGAGCTAGCTAAAAGTCAGGAGACTCTAGCAGATACCAAGTATGAAAGCAGTACTTTGAAGAGAGAATTGATCGAGAAGCAGGTAAGTTAGCATTTATAATTTCCAGTTTAAATTTCTTCAATCAACACAAATTTAGAATATTTATTGGAATTCGTAAGAAGAATTCCTCTCCTTAAACTTTTTGATGCATGCATTGCGGATTCATGATGATAAAGTATCTCTTTTTGTTGTTCTCCGTTAGGGCGCTATTAAGAGCCTACAAGAAGAAAAAGTGTCCATTGAAAACGAACTGGAAGTTGTTAGAGAAACTTTAGCCGCTACTAAAGCCAAAAAAGATGAGCTACAAAAACTTAATGATTGCTTTGGAGACGATCTTGAAAACCTTCGTGGGCAACTAAGCGAGCTAAATGCAATACATGCTTCAAACAAGGAAGAAATTGATCGACTGAAAATGGAAGTTCTTATTAAGGACACAACTTTGTGTGAAACGAAGCTCATGTGCGAGACACTTGAGAAAGAAAGAAATCTGTTTAGCTCGCCTCTAGAAAACCCTCCTGATGTAAACTCTAACGATGAGCTTGACAGACTTTCAAATGAAAAAGATAACTTACAAAGGGAGATCATATCTGCAAGAAACAAAATTTCTTCACTCCAATCTTCTTTAGAAGAGGTGACAAAGGAGAAAGATTTAGTAGAGGAGAAGAAAAATACTCTTCAGGATACTTTGAGGGAAATAGAGATTCATTGTCGAAATACAGAAATGGAGAATAACAGCCTAAAACAGGAACTAGAAAATTCTGAAGTAAAACTGCTTGATCTTGAATCAACAGAACGTCAAGCTACACAACAATCCAATAAGCTTAAAGAAGAACTGCTTGAGTGTCAAAAAAGGATTGCGCAGCTGGAGGCAGATTGTGAGCTTGCTAAAAGCGAAAGAAGTAATCACCAGAAAGAAGCTAAAATCGCAGAGAAAAGGCTTTCATCATTGCAAAATGCTTATGAGAAATTAGAAGAACGGGAAGCTGAGCTTGAAAAAGAAAATCTAAATAGCTATAAGAAAGTTTCATCTCTTGAGCTTGATCTTGAACTCACAAGAGAAAAACTATCCAAAGCACAAATAGAAAACGCAGCTTCAGAAGAGAAAACCTCCGAACTAACAAATGAAGTAATCAAGGCTCAGAAAAAAGTTAAAGAACTTGAAATTTATTGTTTGCGAAGTAAGGAAACAATAAACCAGCTTGAGGATGAACTAAGAAAGATCAAGCTTCAAGTTTCTGATGTAGAAAACACGCAAGAGACACCTGTTGACCAAGATCGTGACAATTTTTCGCTGAAGCAGCAAAATTCTAGGCTAGAAGCAGAGCTAGAACGTATAGTTCGCGATAACCGCTATCTAGAGACACGGTTAGATGATTTGAAAAGCAAGATAGATTCTGAAAGAGACGAGGCAAGCAGCACCAAACAAAAACTTTATGAAAGCGAAAGAAAACGTCAAGATTTGATAAAGGAACTAGCAGAAAAAGAATCAGCCATAATAAAAATCCGTCAAGAAAAATACGAGATTGAAGATCATATGGAGTCCTTCAAACAAGATCAAAGTATCACGGTTTATGAAGAAGACACTAATAAATCTAGAAATAACCTCGAAAAGGAATTAGAAACTCTTCGTGATGTTAACAAAAGGCTTGAAGAAGAACTACAGAAAAGTGAAAAAGAAAAAGAAAAACTGAGAAATGATATTATTGATTCCCATAATTTAATTTGCCAGTTAAAAGACACAACGAATGCGAGTGAAGAAAATAATGGAAAACTGTATGAACAATTAGAGCATTTAGAAAATAAGATTTTAAAGGCTGAAGTAGATTTACAGGAATATAAAATCAAGAACGAAGCTCTTAGTAAGGAACTGGACCAAGCCAAAAATAAACTACAAGACGGCACGGAAGCCGAAGACCAAACACAACAATTAAAACATGAGCTTGAATGTAATCACGATAAGCTTAGAGATTTGAACATCCTTTATAATTCTTGTGAAAAAGAAAAGAACATTTTGCAAAGCGAACTTTTGGAAGCGCAGAGAAAAGCATTCGATTTGGACTTTCTCCTCCGGTCTAGCATGCAAGAAAAGGAACTACTTGAGAATGAAGTAGCCGCTCTTCGTGGAAGACTTGCTGGTGTTGAGAGTGGTAACGAAGAAGCTCGCAAAATGTCAGACGAACTCCAAAAGGTAAATAGTGAGTTGAAACGCAAACTGACTGAAATTGAGAATAGTAGTCGCAGGAGGAACGAAAACGAGGATAGACTTCAGAAAAAGCTGGAATTTGCAGAAGGGAAAATTTATTCTCTAGAAGAGGAGCTAAAGAATGCAAATGATACAATAAACCAGTTGAGGAAGGAATTAGAAAATGCTACTACATCGTTCTCCTCATCTGGAGAAGAAGTTAAGGACTTGACAATGAAACTGCAAAATGAAACTGACAGCAATAACCGACTTAGAAAACAGTTAAACGAATTCAATTCTAAGTCTTCCGCTGAGATGGACAGGCTACGAGATGAATTAGAAGAAGCACGAGAACAGCTTTACAAAAGTGATAAGGAGAACAGAGATTGGGAAAGAGAAATAGATAACATCAAATTGGAAGCGAGAAAAGAAAGAAGACAATATGAGGACCAGTTAGAAGAACTTATAAACGATATTGATGATTTGAAACGAACACTGAACAAGAGTAAACTGGAAAATGTGCAGTTAAATGAAAAGAAAATTGAACTTGAAAAAGATAATCGCCGCCTTAATGACGTGATAACCGTTGCAAAGCGTGAAGCAGAAAGATTAAATCAAGAAATTTCTATGAGCAAGTACGAGAACACTTCCTCTACAAATGAAAAAGATAGGTTGAGTGAAGAGTTAGAGAAAGCTAACCACGATAAAGAAAGCCTTAGGTCGCATCTTTCGAAAAAAGATCATAAATTACAAACACTGGAAAAGGAGAAAGAACTTTTAACAAAAGAAAAAGAAGAAATCTTCCAAGAATTAAAAACTTTCAGGGAAAAATTTGTAATGGTAGAGAAGGAACTTACCGTGTATGCAACACAAAAAGATTCGTTTTCTGGCGAAAAACAAAAACTGGAATTTGAATTAGAAAACTACAAAAAGAAAACTCACGAACTTGAAAACGAAGTGAAAAAGAACGAAAACGAACTTCGTAAAGTTAAGTCTTCCAGCCACGAAAATTTTAATATCATTGAAAAAGAAAAAGAAGTTTTAATTAGGGAAAAAGATGAAATTAATAAAGAGCTTCTTGTTGTAAAAGAAAGATACGTTGAGCTTGAGAAAGAAATTAGGATTTATTACAACGATAGAAAGAATTATTCTCGCGAGAAAAAACGGCTGGAGGATAGACTCAGCTTTGAATCACAAGAAAACTACAAACTGCAAGAAGAGTTAGAAAAACTAAGAGAAAGATATGAACGCCTCGAAGATGAAATACGGATTTATTACCAAGACAGGGAAAACTATTCAGAGGAGAAAAAAGAAATGGAAGAAGAGTTAAAGCAATTGACACGAAAAATGAGAGCAAGTGATATTCTCAAACAGGAGAACGAAGAGCTCGAAGGACAGCTTAGAAAATGGAAAGAAGCAACAGAGAATGGCATAGGCAAACTAGAACAAGATCTTGGTAATGCAATGCGAAATCTTCGTGATCTGACTGTCGAGCTTGAAACTAAGGAAGCAAGAATAAAAGAGTTGGAAAAAGAACTTGAAGAGGTAAAAAGTTTTAAAACTTATTAATATGCAATTTTCGTTCACTGTCCAAAATCCACGCGCGCGAACTCTCATTTCAATAACGCGTTATTCAAATTTCCCGTTCATTGTGTTGCCAGCGCGTGCATCTATTTCTTAACAAAACATTCACAACAGACTCTAACCCTGAATAACGAAAGAGACTCCAGTTGTGAGCCGAAAGCTTAACAGAAAAATCCGCGTACAGTATTAAATTTTAAATCTTCTTGTACTTATTATCATAATTCTTTTGATTGACTCGAACTTGAATGAAACACTTTACAGGCGTGACTATCGCTCGTTTTGACACTACTACTTAAGAAATATTAACGTAGTTCACTTTATTTTGCTCTCTAAACTTGTTCACTGAGGTCAGAAACCTTTGTCCAAACTGTTTTACAAGTAGCTAAATTTTTAAATTTTACACCGTAGTAAATGGAGAAAGAATATTAAAAAAACTGACGTTTCGGACTGTAGTCCTTGTCGTTTTATAGGGATCAGTAGCCCTAGGTGCTCGTCACTCCGACGAAGGACTACAGTCCGAAACGTC
>JANCMA020157034.1:0-24076 GCA_024336925.2 Zoanthus solanderi
CTCTCACACTCTCTCTCTCACACTCTCTCTCTCACTCACTCTCTCTCACTCTCTCTCACATTCTCACTCTCACTCTCACTCTCACACTCTCTCTCTCACACTCTCACTCTCACTCACTCTCTCTCTCACTCACTCTCTCTCACATTCTCACTCTCACTCTCACTCTCACACTCTCTCTCTCACACTCTCTCTCTCACACTCTCTCTCTCACTCACTCTCTCTCACTCTCTCTCACATTCTCACTCTCACTCTCTCTCTCTTAGATATAAAGCTTTGTAGATCTAGGTCTAAAACAAACTTATTTGTAAATAATGTATTAAGTTACTGTCTGCCTTTTGTATTTTGATTTTAAAACTAAAGTACTATGTATATTAAATACTTGCATGATCTATTCTCTGTCTTTACAAAAATCTACCATAGCTGTGTGTTTTCAGGAAATAACCTTTGTTTTTAATTAAACTCACATTAAATATATTCCCTGAAAATAAATAAGAATAAAAACTAATTAGAACAAGTGCTCTGAATGACAAACAAACTCCATGCTGATTAGAAATCCAGAAGTACTTTTGTCATGGAAGGTCAAATACAAAATGGCCAAAGATGACTTGAGATGACATCCAAGACTCAGATCAGACTGTGTTTACAGTAAATCTACTCAAATGCTTACATAATCGTTTTAAACCACATTCTTATAATTCCAAGACTCCTCCCCTAAATAGTATGTACAATCTAAAGTGTAAAATAGCTTTGATAAAATTGAAGTAATATAAAACATGCCTTGAGTTCTGCCAACACATACTTTCAAAGTTAGTCATATTATACACCTAATGATATGGCGTTAACTTGATTATATGACATAATCTGTGACAACTTCCCATTATGAGATGGGCTAGGCCATAAAGCTTCTTTTGAGGTCACATACAAGAAAGATTTTTTTAAAAACAGATTGCAAAGCAAAATTAGGAAAAACACACATAATATTGTTTTATTAGAATAGAAAACAAATAATAATGCATATATATTTAAATGATAAAATATATTTAAACAGGATCACTCCTCCCAAGTCATATCCAGAAAGGTTCTTCACTAGGGACAAATTACTGACGATTGGGACAATTCTACAAAGCTTCCAAAGAAAATATTGAGTAATCTATCATATGTATGAGTCTCCTTTAAAATGAAAATTTTAAAAACTATGTTATAGTACCTGAATCCTGATTTCAATTTGTTATATAATTTAGCTCACATTATCAAAAATATTACATGTTTCAAAACTGAAAGATGTCGTGACAAATTATCAAACCACACCATCGAAACATAATGATATAATTTTATGTTTATGTACAATATTATTCTGTATCTTACAGATGACTTATATACAAACTATACACTTGAAACCTTACCAGATACATTTTATTTCAACTTTTTCTGTTGGCTCACTGAATGAAGAATGTGTTGAGGGAGTGAAGCGATTGGAACTAAATTTACTCTAAATATATTCTTTAAATCAGTTTCAGAGTAAATACAGAATACCCCATAACTATTACCCTTGATTGAACAGGACATTTATTTTTGTAAAATGACAAATGTGCAATTATAAATTACTAACAGTTGTGGGGTATTCTGTAGTTGAGCTTCAGTTTCAAACATGAAAAACAACAGAATTTTACTTTATTGTCGTTAGAGTTTTTTTTTTTAAACTTTGTGCCTGACATCTTTTTGACCAGAGTTCGAACCCAGGTCCTCACACACACGAACTGAGAATTGTCTGATTTCAGTCTTACAGTGATTGTTTTTCTCCAGGCACTCCATTTTTTTTCTTTAACAAATTCAACCTTTACAACAAGATCTAAGTCATCTTCCTGAATAAAAACCTTTAGTTGTAAAGTAAGAAGAATTTGAGACAAACACAGTTAGATATCATTATTCCAATTAGAAAATTTAGCACCATCAAAAGTAAGAGCATAATCAACGTCTTGAACACAATGGTTCAAAATTCATAAAATTTAACATGAAATTAGTATATACAACATTCAAGAAATCAAAAATCATTTTTGGTGTTTTTTCTTAACCTGTTGTTTTGATATCAAGTTTTGGCAAAATGCCACAGTTTACCCTAATAAAACAACAAAAGTTCTTCAAAGTGACTTAGAAATCAAAACGCCCTTAGAAATATTCTAAAAATGACAAAAGTTTTCGATTTCTCGTTTTTGTGTATCATTAGATCTACTGGTGCATTTTCTACTCAGATAAGCAGTTGAATGGTTTCCAAACAGCATTTGAGTGGTTTGAAGCATCATCACGTTTGCACGTGCAAACACCAATAACAACTCGATTAAGAAGTCAAATAGAACCTGTAAACATGGGTCACCGAAAACAAGACCCAAGAAAGTATTTATTTAAACGTCCATACTTTTACTAATAAAAGTCATTCACACGAAAACCGCGATAGTACTTTTGTGGTTGTAATTACACTTCTCGCTAACACTTGTGGGTTTTTCCGTGGGAAAAAATATGTGATAGGTAAAGTCATTTCGACAAAATCCCGCAGACTTCCGGTGCCGAGGGCGAATAAATAAAATCTGTCAAAATGATACGAAGGATTTAAACAGTTATTAAAAAGCAACAATGGTGTATAATAACAAACAGGATGTGCCTTAACAAAGCAACAAGTTTCAAAGGTTACAATTGAAACGGGTCGGCACGTTCCCAAAGGTTCTAAGCTGCACAAGTGAGACACGCACGACTTCAGAAATGCCGCCTTGCAGTCAGAGTACCGACGCTCGCTCACGAAGCCGCATGCCACGACCATTAAATTAAGCATTTCTGATAACCTCTCTCTCACAGCGACCTCCAACGTAGCTAAATTAGAATGCAATAACCTGTTGTTGAAATGAGGGTCAATTAAGCGTTACGGAGACGGTTCATTCGGCAACACTCCCGAGCACGCACTTCATCGAACCAAGTTCGGACGACGCCGATGACTATAAAGTGGCATGCGGTTGGCTTTTGCGGCCATGTTTTGTTTTAATTTAATTGATTTGTAAATAACCTTTGATTAGATGATACTCACATCATGCTTTGGATTTCGCTCTGAAACCATACTTTTGGAACAACTTTTGTTCCAACAGTAACTGGACTTGGAGACGGGGTTGGTGGACTAGCAACTTCTGCGGTCTGTAAACAAAAAATGGAATATACTAAGTTGCTAGTTAAACTACGATTAAACTTGAAGCACTTGTAAAAATTACTTACTGTTCATCCTCACCTACTTAGTATCGCGTTTTGTTTCACAACAAATGCTATTTTCAATACGCTCCACCAAAACAACAAATTTATCAAATAGACAAGACAACATGGCGGTGTTCTAAACTCAGTTATAATTAAAATGAATTTACCTTATTTTCTAAAACCTTGCCAATGGAATTTATTTCCCTTGATTTTTCATTTTTCTTACTCTTCGATTTGGACTTTTTCATTCTCCTGGCTCTAAAAAGATATCAAACTTTTACTCCACTGTCAGACTCAACATGGCTGCCAAGCTCTAAACCGGAAGTAAAGTGCTCACAATAGCCCATAATACTTCGATAAAACGCGCGAAACGTGTTTAGCCAATCGTTTATCACTCAGTTATCAGGAAACTTTGATTACATTCCGGTTATATCGCGGTATTTACAGCTATATAGTCAATCAAAAGGTTGTTTGTAGCATATTGCTCTCCCTTCTGCGCCAACGTAAGGAAATTTATGCATTTTAAAGTTATACTTGCACAATACAAATCACAATAAGTGAATAACATCCTCTCGATTCGATCATTTCCTGGCACTTTTCTTTGACGCACGCTTCAGCTCAGTTATTTTTGACACAAGAAGTCACAAGACAAACTCTGAGTGAAAGACACTATTAATACGTGCCTCTGGGGAAGTTTCACTTGTTAAACCATTCTTTAACTGTTCACGTTTATTGTTTGTGTGATATTCTTCGGATATAAAACAAAGTGCTTGATATTTTCAATTTATCGTTAGAAATGAACACGGTTGTAGATTTCACCCACGTGTAGCTGTTCTGTCAGTAATTGGTGAATTTTTGCCAGACGAGCGCGCTCCAGGATGTGTGTCATCGGTGATTCGGTGGAGCATAAAACCCACAGGAATTCTCGCGAAATCACAAGAAAGCTCAACGACATGTTGATTGGATGACAGCCAAGGGAGGCGGAGCAAGTCTGTTATATCTGCATGGGATTGGCTTTCAACGTGTACTTCCTAAAACACAAACAAGTTTAGTGAACAACAGATGTCAAATCGATCCTGACAAAAGCCCTAGGGGAGTGGTTGGTCAAAAGCATTTCATTTTGTTTTACTATCCGGTTGTGATCCAAACTCGCCACACTGAATCTGGTGGCCAGTTATTGTGGTTTAGAAGTTGGAGAGCCATGACCACTGCCGCAGAAAACCCGGGACCACGAAAAATTAAAGGAGAGAGATCGCTCATTGAAGCGTTAGCAGAATACCCAGGAGAATTAGTGAAGACCGATTCTCCAAATTTTGTTTGCAGTGTATTGCCATCTCACTGGCGCTGTAATAAAACGCTGCCAGTGGCTTTCAAAGTGGTCGCGCTTGGAGATGTTCCCGATGGAGTACTTGTTACAATTGCCGCTGGCAACGACGAAAATTTCTCAGCTGAGCTGCGAAATTCTACAGCTGTGATGAAAAATCAAGTTGCTCGTTTCAATGATTTGAGATTTGTTGGACGCAGTGGAAGAGGTATTGGAACTCTTACAACTTACGTTCGGCATATCATCACACACTCGCTATATAAAAATATTTATTGGGCATGAAATAATTATATACGGAAAAAATCGCTAATTTTAGACGCTTTAAAAATTATCAAAGTCATTTTACAGAAAAAACCATGAAATGTCGATATTTACGTTCTCTAAAGGAATTTACAAACTTTTTATCGAAATGTTGTTATATTTTTATCCACCTGTATACAGGTAAAACGTTGACTCTGACGATTACAGTGAAAACAGATCCGCCACAAGTTGCGACGTACTGCAGAGCTATTAAAGTTACCGTTGACGGTCCGCGCGAACCAAGAAGTAAGTGGTAGTTTTCAAACTTATACCCTCATTTTTATATATTTGGTAAGTGAATTTGTGGTTTCTTTTTCAACACGATCCAAGATTGCTGGGTAGCTTTCTCAGGCCTTGAACCAAATCACAATTAATTTATTGTCGTTCAATGTGGTAAGCAGTGAAAAAGTTACTTTATACTCAAATCAGGTTTTCTATGACACTTGCCGCACAAAAATTTATCGAGGAAAGAAAAAAAAATTGGATTTAAATTTTGATTTGATTTGTGGAATTAATTCCAAATCACTCGATAAGTATCTATTCTTACAAAAGAAGCTTATAACAGATTTAGCATTTATTACTGAAACCCTAATAGTTTTTTGAGAATGTTCGTGTTTTCCCGCAGTGGTCTGACTTTGAGAAAAGTATTAAAATTTCAACCAGATAAATTTTGTGGGTTAATTTTGAGTCGTGCATCTGTGGATCTTGGGCTATCTTGTTTGGATTCGCGAATTCTTTTTGCTTCACCACAAATAAACACAAACAGTGTTTAGATAAATAGAACTATCCCATCCATTCATTTCCATGAAAGCCGCGCTAAGCGGGTAATCATTTTGGCGATACGCGGGGAGATAATTAATCTTTAATGATTTATTAATGATTCATAAAACATTTTGTGCTTATTGGTTGGAGGGATAATTGAATTTATTATGAGAACTCTCCGAGAATCCATACAATACAGGTGGCAGCTGTGGTGCAGGTGCTTGCTTGAAATATTTATCCATTCACCTGTCAGAAAAAAAAGCTCTTAGAAATGCATTTGTTAATTTAATAGCTGTTCCATTTATGTGATCATTGCTAATAAATCAGATAAAAAGAACTTGTTCATAACAACTGCCACCTCCAGATCATCTTAGTAAAAGAATTTTTTGTTTCTTTGTTTGTGAACAAAAAACTGGGCTGGTTATAGTTTTGTAATGATCTATGAGGTACATTGCAACTTCTGAATATATTGTTTTCACACTCTTTGCATTGAAAATAAAGTTCTCCATTGACTCAGGCACAAAAATTTTCATTAGATTTTTAGATTTAACTGATACAACACAATATGCAAAATCAATTTTTTTTAATTTTCTCTCTATTTGATAATGTATATTAGATTTTTCCACTAATTGAAATTTTGGGTTTATTTGCTGTTCCATTATTTGATTGGACTTTTAAGAATTGTTTGTAATTTGTAGCAACATTCTTTGCTGGAACATTTAATTGTTTTTCAGTGGTACAAAACAAGTTTGAATGAACATGATTAGTTCAGAAAGTAGAACAAAGTCAAAAACAAAAATGAAATTACAGAAGTCTGGTGTCTGGTCTGTTTCCTCTATTGATTCAATTAATACTGTGAACACAGAACAAAATTCTGTTATTTAGCTTTCAGCTTTTGTCAATAGCAATAAACTCATATAATGTTTAAAAATTGAAAAACCCTTTTGAGGTTGTACAAAAGATTATAAACAGTGGTACCAAAAAACCATAGATGAAAGAAAAAGAGTATTTATTTATGTGCTTGAAAATGTAGAATAATTTGAAACTGCAATTTAAATAACAGCTTACAAATAATGTCATAGTGTTTGATGATCATAACAAAATTGAGTTCTCAGTTGGATGCAGATTTTAATATTTTATTGTTTTTTTTTTCTCCTGACAAAGTAATTTTGCATAAAGTAACCATCTGTTCTGTTTTACCAAAAAGATGTCTTCTCTTTTGGTCCAAAGTAAATTCAAATGATATCAAAAATAATTTATCCCTTTTCTTTCATTCCCATTATATATGTAAGCCATTATACTGTAGTTTGCTCTCAAATCATTTTGGTTTCAGATCATGGCTTTAGAAAACATTCTGTGGTTTATTTTATAGTAAGAGTTAAGTAGGAGTAAGAGAGAAAACCAACCATAAACATATCACTTGGTCAGCCTGAAGACTTTCATACATTTACTAAATGAAGTAAGTTCTACCCTAGAAACCACAAGCTTTACTATGGCTCTTGCAGCATTGGCTTCCAGTTTATTAGAAATATTAGGAAGTTTCTGTGTGGTTATTTTTTCCAACCAAATGCTATTGCTGATAGTGTCTGTTGTCCATGCTAGAAAACCTCACCTGAAATATCTTTTTGAAAAGGAAAAAACAGCATTATTGTGCAAGCAATTTTTTTAGATTTTTTATTTCAATCCATAATATTTGCCTTACACCTACTAGTTTGTAATCAACTCAGTTCAATATTGCACTGTTTTCAAAAGGATGCAACATTTTCTCTTTAATGATTCAAAACAAAAACAGTTATTTGCAATGTTTTTGAGTTAGGATAAATATAAAATTTTTAATCTTCCCAATCATCTCTGAAGGATTTCACAATGTGATTTATTAGCATTTCATTAAATGTCTTTTTTACAAACATTCAACCAAATTTGTAATTAAAATTGGCCTTATAAATGTTTGTATTATTTTTTAGTATATGAGAAATAGTCTGAAGAACAACTGTAGGCAAATGATAATTATTGCTATAGGAGGATTTCCCAAAAGTTTTTGTTTTCATCAGTCTCTCTCACAAATTTTTGTATTTTAATGCTTCCAAGACAAGTTTGTAACACAGAGGTTTAAAAAGTATTTGACTTTGTGTGGGAAATCAAAAATTGCCCTCATGTATAAACACAGTCTTTTAAAGTAACAATGATCAATGAAAATTTGAAGTATTATTTTGAAAATGAAAAGAATATCACACAGTTCTCGAGGGTTTTGAGTAACCATTTAGAAAAAGTTTGAGAGTTTGAAACAATAATTGTTAAGTTCTAAAAGAGATGATTGTCCTGGTACCATGTTTACAAAGTATAAGAATTCCTAGCATTCATTTCATATGTTTGATTTATGTGAATTTCAAAATCACGCTGTTTTGGAACGTAAATAAGAGTAAATCAAAGTAAGCTGTTTATTTCCAAAGCTTAACTGAATACACCATAATGGAAAATTTGACTGTATGAACAGCAATTTTTTTAAAAAAAAACAAATTCCAGAATCTTAAATTTTACAATATACAGATGAAATATCCACCACTTTGTACATCAAAAATAATTTATATATGGCCTTTTGGGTAACTATATTCATACAGGTACCAGTTGTATATGGATAAAGTTTAGGACTTGACTCTTATGAGAGGTTTAGCCATAGGCATAGAGGAGAAATGCCCAAAACCGAAAATAAGAATGTGAATGAGATAGTTAAAAATGACATTCATTGGGAAAGATTAGTTAATAAAAAATTGACTAATTCAGAAATGAAAATGTGGCAAAAATAATTAAATCTTCACAACTGCAAGAACTGAACATCTGTTGTTCACGAGAATCTTCTTCACAAGGGTACAAAGTTCAGAATATCGGGACATTTTTTGAAAGTCCTTTATAATTTGCAGACTGTGTTATAGCAGAATAAAGACAAAGTAAAGAGGAATTGTGTTTATGTGTTGTAATAAACAAAGCGCAACATTATCAAACAAAATTGTAGTCACTCTCATACAAATACGTTGGCAGGCGTTTTACAGGCTAATTATTCAATCTAGAAAGGAACGATCACAAACTGAAGAGGTTTCCTTAAAATTCAATTGTGCCTGTGCTGTATTGCTAATAAGTTTTAATAAACACACACAGAACAGTTAATTGCATCTGCCAACGGACAGTATCAAATCTATATTGCACATTGTACATAACATTGAAGATATTCTGAAATTTGTTTAGACCTCAGTATCGTGCAATAAAAAATGCGATATTTTGGCAAGCGTAGAGTCACAAGATGGTGACTCTCGTTAAATTACAAATGTTTGATTCTCTAGGGCACAGAACTCGTTCTGATGACCGTGAACAGCCTCATGGATTTGTTGAACAATTTGCATTCTCAGAACGCTTGTCCGAGTTGGGACTACACGTGGACCCTCTGCGCCGAGGTGCGAACTTTCCACCATTTACAGAACTTCATGCAACAACTTTGAAGCCTTTACCAGACGCGTCTTCAGCTTTTAGTGCCCTTGGCTCTGGTAAGTAGCGCTGGCACATTCCCAAAATAACCTTGTTCCGTTAATGATAAAGCCTATTGAGCGAGAATATAGGGTTTTTTGTGAAAGTGAAACCATCCTTTAAAAAGGCATTATTGAAGTATCAGTGGCGTTTGAACTCTTGTTTATCTTATATATCGATATGGCGCTTTTTTAGTAGAATGTTAGTAAGGCAGGTATTTTAATAATGTGTAAACGTAAAATACTAAATAGCAGTTTACATGATCTCACAATCATTATTATTTTAAAAACCAAAATGATAGAGAAACGATTTAAGTATTAGTTTGAGCGTTTTAAGAAAGAGGGTATTTTAAGCGTTTTATATTAGACTTTATCATTATTAGTTATTTCTAAATGTTTTCATAGTGCTATCGAGAGGAATTTCGTCATTCCGCGACTTCCTCAACTCGACATACTAGTCTTGTGTTCTATTTGTAAACACTTATCAAGTTGAAGAAGTTTATAACGTTTGGAAAAGATTCCAATTCAACTTGAGTTTTTAACCCCTAAAAGTATGGTGGATAATTCTAATAACCTAAAGTTTGAGCGCAAACTTTCTTTCTGTTGAGGAATAAGACTACTACAACAATGACGTGACTTGATTTTATAATCATTACCTGTGCCTGGAAGAGCACGCACCCTTTACTTATACTTAAATGTGTAGCTTCCCCGTTCATAATTCTAAAATCCCACTCGAAAACGCCTTTCGTTTGTCGACAAATAAATTAAGTTATAGTTGTAGTTGTTTTTCATCTTTCCCGGAAGCACAAATTTTACACACTTCAGTTTTGCTCGCGTGGTTGTTATACCCACGCTTTCGCGTCCGTTTTAGCGATGCAGAATTGCTTTTTAGCTCGGACAAAGGAAAAGATGTTTGCGTACGTGCTCCTAGCTGCTTTAAGTACTCAGGTTTTGAGTACGGAAAGATTTCGTCTATTTCGAGGTCATCAGAAAATATTTTAATTTCATTTTAGCTTTGGTGGCAGTAAATGATCTTTAGCCGAAGTGATGATTTATTCAGAAAGTTTAACTCAGACCGTGATAATTCTATGTTACAAAGTTTATTGTATTTTTATCTATAAGGGCAATGGTCGCAGAATGGCGTGGAACATGCGCGAAAATTGCGCGATCTAGTTTAAAAAAGAGTAAATTGATACCAGTTCTTAGATAGTTCGAAAGAAACTGCTTCCTTTTTGTTACTCACATTCGTCGGTTTTATTTATATTCATTATAAAAAAAGACAAACTATTATTAGATCCTACCCATCGTCTCAAAGCATCTTGATAAAGGAGAATGCTTCCAGACTGTTAGTGTTTAGCAGCTATTTATTTTAAGACCCGCTTAGACCAATATTGCTTTTAACAACGGTTGACTTCTCTAGCAGATATTGTTCGTTTAGAAAGCACAACTGAAAACATTGCTCAAACAGCCTTACAGCCCTCCTCCGCCCCTCTCAGCCATAATCTTTGAAATAATTGTCTGGTCTAACAAATCACACTTTTTGTTATCATTGACAAATTCTTTTCCAGTGAAAACTAAACAATGTGATCAGGTTTATTTGTTTGGTCGCCACGTGGCTTGAAAAAGACTCCGACTTGAGATATATGTAAACCAACTGGGTAATAAATCAAATGTAGTCTAGTGACGCCCAAATTGCTTTTAAAATTAATAAAACTGTTTGCTTGAATAAATTGACTGCTTCCCTGTAGCTCCAACATCAATAGAAGATATTGTACTTTTTAAAGCTACACAATTTGTATTGTTATTCATTGATATCTTTGACCATTATGAACGTTCTATTTAAGTGCTAAAAGCTTCGGTTTTTTGTTTCGCCCTAGAGTATCGGTTTTAAACACTCAGTCGTGATAAATAATTTTAAGATTTATAAGAAGCGATTACCAAAGAGAATGACAAGACAGACAAGAAATGGTGTTCATGAAATATTTTGCAAGTTTTCTATGACTTACGTGATTATTATACTGCATAATAAATCTTTTCTGAGCTTCACGAATTCTAGTTTTTTCATTGGAAGGAACTACAAGTTAAACTTGAGCGAAGCCCGAAGAAACTTTCGCTCTAAATCCTTTATTGCTTTAATTTCGAAGATTTTGCGGCGGTAATGTGTTTGGAAAACAAAAATAAATAGATGTTTGTTTATTTTGGAAATTTCAGCATTTTGTTTTATTAAGGGAAAACTTTGTTTTGCTATAACCAGATTTCAGATAGTTCCGTGTCATTATCGCAACCATAGCTGCTTAGAAAGTTTATCAGGGGTCGCGCTAAAAAAAAAATTGAAAAATAGGTTTTTCAAACTTGCGCGGTGTTGGTCGTTTGGGTTTTAAAATTTAGATACAATATCAGAAATTTATGTTGCCACATATCTACACTGTTTAAATTTCATTTCAATAAAAACATTCACCCAAGCATGGTAATCAATATTGTGCATGTTAATTTGAGTCCTAAGTAATATTCAACGGAAGGTGATTGCTTCAAGTAGCATTCTTGTACGGGAGTAGTTTACGTACTGCAACACATACTAACTTATTTACGTCACTTTTGTTGAGTACTTTTTATGTTTGTCAAGAAGGAAAGTGTTGTGGTAATTTATTGTTACGTGCTGAAAGAACCAACGGGATAGCGGAGACAAATGAGCCTTGTTATAAGTACCTCAATTTAGTGACGTCAGACGATTTTTAAGAGCGTTCATGTTGAGTGGGTTGGAAAAAAAATTACTCAAATCTTGTTCTCTTTGCATTATGTTTGTTGTTCCCGTAATGGATTTAGCGCTTACAGGGCCGACTATTTTCCACTTGCGCTGAGTCATAGAGCTCTTTATATTTAGTTGGCATTTTCTTCAATTGATATTTGATTCAAGTGTCGCAATTCACCGGACGACAGAGATCGCATTTGTCACGAAAAGCCTACCTGCTTATTTGCGGTTTCCTTGCCTTTTAAAAAGATAATTTGTGGTTAAACGATTCATTATTTTTCTCAAAAATGATCGGATAGTCTTAAGTTTAAACTACGAATTGTTAACTCTCCGTTATAAAAATCAAGAATTTTAATATCGGCTCAACCTCTTCTCAAGGATTCTGTACATTGTTGATGTTTTAGAGTCGTATTGAGAACACGAAAGATTAATTACACTTGTGTCTGCTTTCCATATCTGGAATTCATTCGTCTAGCAAAATTAAAAGATTTGGATATATATAATTCCTGACAATTTATTGTTAACTTCTAGCATTTACAAAATATCAGAACGGCTTGGCTATGTTGCAAACAAGTCCAGGTCGTTTTGAATTAGGAGTTGTTTTTTGTTGCGTTGATATTGACAAACAGGAAAGATTCTACGGCTCACTTCCGTTTCTTTCTTTTCGCAGATTCCAATCAAATTCGATCACCATCATGGGGTTTTCACAGCTTATCGGGGTTTTTACCTCCTCACGCCTCAACAGAATCCCCGGCTGTCAATTTGCCGGTGCCCTTGACTGCTCTTCAAAATAACCTCCCGCCCCAAAAGCCTCAAGTGAATATACAAAATGCTGGAGGAGGCGTGCAAGTTCTCTCGCACATTTATTCCGACCCGAGATTCCCGTATCCTTTCCGAACTTCGAATACAACATCGGGTACACCTACGACTGCTGCAACAACTGCGAGCGGGCTGGTGCCGTCCATGAGTCCAATGGGAGGCTGTGCACCGACACATAACATGGAATCCTCGAATGCCATGCTTTCAAATGCATGTCAGCCACTGAACCCTTCAGCTAATCACTCTGGGATGAATAACTCTTTTATGAATAATACCGCCCTTAATAACGGAGTTGTAAATAATGCACTGACCTTCCGACCTCAGCCGTTTATTCCACAGCCAGCCATGACCACACCCAAGGTAAATATGCAATTCAATCAAACTACTACCAACTCAATGTTAGGGCATGCCCTAACTCCACAGTACACAACATGCGCCTCGTTTCCGGTACCGAAGGGTATGCCGCTTATGAGTCAGAACGCGGGCGGCATTGGGTCGAGTGATGCTCGGTTTCCAATGGCGTCTTGTATGAGTTCAGCTGGTGAAACTGTGTTAAGCTCAGTAGGTCAGTACGGCCACTCACCTTCACGGAACGATCTTTCGGGAATGATGTCCATTAAACAAGAACCTATTGCTGCTGGTGTTGCCACATTGAACCATCATCAGGGAGGATTGGATGTCAATTCAAATGGAACTGCGGATTCACCATTATCAGAACGGAACGGTACCTCAACACCTAAGGGAGTATGGAGACCTTATTAGTGTTTACATTGGCCGAGAGTTTTCGTCGAGAAGATCAGTTGCTGGAAAATTATTATTTCAGAAAAGCAAGCTCAATTTAACGTTGGAGCACAAAGTTACTTTTTTAAAGAATACCCTATACAAAGCAAGAAATGATAGCTCTTTTTTTTGCCTCCCTACCAATTCGATAGGATGTTACAAATTATTAGAACCCGGTGAAGGTTCATTATCTTCGAAAATATTTTGCGTTCCCAATTAACCGACAAAGTCGGCTTTTATTTTCAACAATTTCAATCAATTCGAAACAGCGTCCACTGCTACTAGGATTAATCGTTTTATCATTACTTTAAAGAATGCACGAAAATTTCATGTTTATAACCCAAAAAAGTGGAGAGACTGGTTTTCAAATCGTGAATATTGCTTCGAATTCTCATTTGCTGCGAATGCATAGGTCAAGAAAAAGCGATTTAAGATAAATTAAAAGCATTGAATTAGAATATAATTGGTTGTCGGATTGTACATATAATATATAAATATATATAAATATATATAAGTATGTGAACATTTGAAGGGTGTTCATTAACTATTTATTATAAATTATAAGTTCAGACAAGATGTTTGAACTGGCGTTTTCACAGTTCAAATTCAAATTACTTTATGATAAGATCTGATACGATACGGCTAACTTCTTATTTCAAAGCTAGTACTATATGAAGAGATTAGGAATTCAATCTGAGAAACCTTTAGGATTTTGAGTTTAATTGTTTTCTTTCAGTAGACTGTTTTAGAGTTCGTATAAACACGATGTAAATCGTATTTTTGTGGTCAATTCTCACAAGAAGAGTTTTACTGAGAATTTATGTGAAATCGCCAGCACAGACATTTATCTGGAGTCTGAATCTACGTTGCCGCAGACATGGAAAACAATTTGAGCAACAAGTCGCTAAGTTATTTTAAAAGTGCAGCCTGCAAAGCATTGCGCTGTTATTTAAGTAATTAAGAAATATATTTGAATTTTTATATTTGATTTTAAAACTGCATTCATCCACGCTTAATTTTTAAAGCCATAAAACCAATGGTCCTACTGCAGTATTGGTAACATTTGCCAGTGTTATTATTATATTATTATTATTTCATAATCAAGACGCAAGTTTGCCTTTGTTTCATGGTAAATTTTTAATTTTATACTTAATTTCTTTTTTATTGTTGGATTTATTGTTTGATACTATTAGTTTAGTTTTCCTAACTTCCGTCAAGAACTTGTTCAGGTAAATGAGAAATTGTCATGAACCAACTAAATGCAATATTAAACTGATCAAATGCATTTCTGGTATCTTGGGTATTTGTGTTTTGCGGGATAGTTATTGTCAGTTCAGTCTAGCGAGTTGACTTGTTCCGTATTTTTTGTCTTGGCCGTAAAAAATGTAAAAAGCAGATATTTCTAGCTAAGCCTTTGTTATGGCTTAGCTAACAGCAACAAACGTTTTACAAGAAAATAATAGACGCATATTTTAGATAAACACTTCTACCTGAAAAAATGAATAGAAGAAAAACTTTTTTTAAATATTAGTGCGAGGATGAAGTTACTTAGTGAAGCCTGAAGGAGACAAATGCACGATTTCGTAATGGCGGAAAGATAAACATGGAAACTCTTTCCTCGTTTTTCACAACATCAGAACTTATCAAATTGCAGTTCTGACAGAACGTGAAAGAATTACAAGGAAAAGTTAAATTCGTGTTAAATAGATTGAAGTGCGTCGGCGAGTTTCTGAAGCACGTGCTTTAATCAACTCCTGTCTTGATTGAAAAGTTTGTTCATCGCCATAGAAAGCACAAAGCTGACGTTTCGAGAAAGGAATTGCTCTGACGAAAGGCTAAGGTTCTAACGTCAGCTTTGTGCTTTCCATACGCCGATGGTCAAATTTTTCAACCAAGAGTTGATAAAACCACGTCCATAAGCTGAATTATACCGTTTGAAAATACGTGATGCCTCAAAGAATAGCAGGAAGACACCGAAGTCATGCAGGAAATCACCCTTCGTGTCGTCAAATACAAAGAACACCTTTACTGTTGTTTCTCACACGATTGTTTAACGTTATTAAACAATGGTTAAGGTTTTATGTGGGAGCAATTTTGGATTTTTTTATATAAACATATCTGTTTTCCCACGTTGTAAGTTTAAAATACATCCTACGACGCCCCCACGGTTCCGACTCTTGTACAAAGACCAAGGTCAGGTTAAGATTCATTTTTCAAACTGTTTGTAACAGGAATAGTTTTTAAGTGCTGAATCTGAATGATCAGATCAAATAATGTTGACTGATCGGGTAAACGAAAGTGAGATGTGCAGTGAATGAGTTGAAAATCTGCAATGTAAGTAAAACTGAACGATAGGAGAAAGAACAGTGTTGTAATTGAGATTTATATTTGTACAGTAGCCAGTAGGTTTTAATTAACTGGTAATTATACATCAATTTATATTACAAGGCTTAGCCAGGAAACTTTGTCAGTTTCACAGACGGCCCGAAAGAAAGGTTATTATCGAAGTATTTCCCTCGAGCGATAAGGATACCATATATCATGGCTGTAGATTCTAAACTTCATTGCAGTAATGGCGATCGTGCACGCTATTATAAACATACATTGACATAAACCGAACGAGTAAGCTAAGCATTATAGGAATATCTTTCTTTCAAGGGACGAAAGGAATTAAAAATATTAGATTTTAGAATATACCACTGAGGTGTGCTGTAGAAGGTTAATTATTTGGAATAACTAAACTCTGAAACAAAACTAAAAGCAGAAATGGCACACTTGATCAAAAGTTGTAAATGCTGTTCTTGTGTTATTATATCGAATCCGATTGTTTTCAGAAATTATCAAAACAAAGTTTACAGCTGTATCACTGATATGCTTTTGTGCTTAGACCTCTTGAATGCATTACGTTTAGTCCACTACATTCTAACAATGCAGAAAACATGCTGGACAGACCTACAATAGTAATAGTATTTGAATGTACTTCATTTTTTGCAGAATTCCTTTCATACAATTTATAGAAATTGTTTCCTTTCCGCTCTGGGCTTATGTATTTGCTAGTGACAAATCTTTAAAAGCAGAAATAAATTTCCGGCAACAGGCAGTATAAATCTGATCAAACATTTTCCAAATGAATTTAAAGTTTGGAGAGATGGTATGAAGAAGAGAATTAAGTTTTAAGCAATATGGCGATGGTGTCAGTTTAGCCGTTTTTATCACTATATGAGTCATCTGCTGAACTTTCAAGTCCGGCACTTATATTGGTTTTTATCGTATGGCAAAGGTAAAACGTGATCGCTTTTCGCTTCGTTAACGTTATTACTACAACTTCTTTTCTTGTTATTCAGTAATTTCGAGAGCTAAACGCCAGAGGGTAGTTCTTGTTTTCTAAGCTCATAATTTGGCCGAACTCTCAAGTGCCGACATCAAAACTCCGGCTTTTGAGATTTTTAAACTGCAAAACAACATGCAACAATGTTTTTTAACTTTGTAGAAGAAGAAAAAAATCTGTTTAACTAACATTGGAGTTTTCTAGTATTAAAAGACAAATACAATTAGCTTTAGATGTCTTGTTAAACCTGACATAAATGGACTGATCTCGTTAAGCAATTTGCCGTTATATTGTTTTGGTGTCGTTAAGTTATGATATAAAAAAAGAATGAAGAGTCACTCAGATCAACATTAGTTATTTTCCTAGATCAAGTAATGGTTAGTTTATAATCCTTAACGTATTACGTCGTTACAGTTTTTTGTCTGATAAAGGCAATTCCATGCACTATTTTGATCCTCTGGTACCTAGTGGACCATTGACTCTGTTGAGTGACTAGTATAGAATTGGAACTGAATAGTGGTGTGTGGTTTGCTGGAGCCAAGTGCTTACTAAATTTTAAAAATCCGGCACTAACAAGAGTCTTTCTGCTGACTCCTAAAACGTCTTAAGCATGTGATACTAAACTGATTTTTTTTTTCAATTATTTCAGACAAAGATTTCAGTTTGTTATACAATAAATACATTTTGCAGTTGTATTCTCTATGTCGTTGAGCTAAACCAAGCGTTTTCAAGCAACTGGTTCTGATCTTTGTATAGTTATATGCCATTGATTTTCATCTAGTATCATAAAACAGGGTTCAATTAGTGCCGACGTGTTTCTACTACATGCGCTCGTTATATCGAGGGTTTGTAATCGAGATTCTTTCCCTTACTATAACTTTAGCGGGACTGAAAAATTCACTTCCTTATATCGAGGACAGATTTTCGAAACGCAAAAGGATATTCTAAAAAACCCAGCCTCTTGTATATTCTTACAACGGTTCTTAACATTCCCCAACTTCAGCCTCGATATTCCTATAAAATATATTCTTCTAAAAAAGAATGAATGTATATTGTAAAGTATTGTCTAACTAACATTTATTATGGTTTTCAGGTTATATAGTTCTGTATATTTATTCAGTTTTCGGTTTGGTTCTAGTGTAGTATGATGCAGGGTCTATTTGTTTGGCGACATCGTATTAAACGCTCTTGTGTTAAGGTGTTCAGTCATTGCTCCCGGCCTAAATGAGATAAAACAAAACTTTGCGTTTAACTTGTTAAAGTGCTGTAAAAATGGTTTTGATATCCAACAGCGAGAGGAGATTATGCTGTCGAAACTCGGTCAGTCTTCTGTTCTTAACCCGCCACAAATACAATGAAACACAGCATTTGTACTTAATAACTTTATATTTTTACTCATACAAAAATGCTTTTTTTTGTTTACTGTGTTTGATATAAACTAAAGGATGTAATTTGGTTAATTAAGGTAGAACATCCATCGAAGCTTTTTAAGATCAATAAAGGGCCAATATTTCATTGCTTATTATCGGACGTCAGAAGGCGGTAGAACTATATTCGTAGCTTTCCTTTACGACAAATTGTAGAAGTACTCGCGAACATGTCAAAAGTAGTTTTCCCAAGGAAATTGAGAATTGAGCTGATGTAAGATATATTCTTTCTGGAAAATCTGTTTAAAAGACGATGACTTAAAAAAATGATAACTGACATGTAAAAACATGTCCATCGTATCAATACTGCAGACTATTTGAATTCGCTTTTGCTTCAAAAAGTTTTAAATTAGATTAGAATGACGAACAGTATTAGACTAGTATGGCTAAAGCCTAGCTGTGTATTTTCATCTTAAACAGCGCGAAACTAAGGTCAAATTTCCCCAAGTTTCGCATTGTTCAAATTTTATTTAGAATTTTTGTCAGTATAATTTTTGCTTGTAAACGGAATTGATGATCATTTGATAAGAACTAAAATCGATTTGATGTAACAATGTTCCTTAAACAATAAAGGTGCATGAAGTTTGTATTGAAAATGTTTCAAGAAGTACCGGCAATAATCATAGTGTTTATATCGAATCATTTCGAAAATAAGCCCCCCCCCCTGCTGTATGCTTTGCAAAAGTAACCTCGAACTGAGAAGCCCATCTCGAAAAGAAGCCCATGGGTTTGTTTTCGGGGTTCTACGGTATACTATATATTTGTCTAGGCCCGGCTCCTCAAAAACCAATTAGTGACTAACCCAGGGTTAACTTTTTAAATCCATGTTCCTTCTATATCTTACTTTGGGCTGAAAATTTTGGAGTTGACATGTTTCTTTGATTGTTAAAACTGAACAGTATTTTGTAAGCATTACAAAACTTCGTCTTTGAATTTTCTCTTAATCCAGGATTAAGTTAATCGGAGTTTTGAGGAACCCGGCGGGCCCAGTTGGCTTCTAGTGTTATCTGGCTTCATCTATCCCTTTTTTCGTATTCCCTTTAATACACCGATCACACAGTAATATATAATGAAAACATAGTTCTGGTTGCCCGACTAGTGCAGTTCCTATGGTAATTCCAGCCAAGCCGAGTACCTATCTAATCAAATATACTGGAAGTACGACCGGGATTGAACAAAGATATAGCAAATGAGATGTTCTCTGGTTGAAAGTATTAAGAACGTTCTGCTGCTGTCGAAGGCCGTAGTCTGGCAGCTGAAAGGTTGTTATAAAATTTAATATTTTCAACCAGAGAACGTCTCATTTACTATGTCTTAGTACCCATGCACCATTTATTAATTCTCACATTTATACAAAGATCAACATTTATACTATGAACACGAACTGATAAAACGTTGGTTGTTCAGTGATGGTGGTGTTCATTTTAGCACCCTTTTTAAGTTCATTTTCTGCTTTGAATAACACAGCAGTAAAAAATATAAGTTTATCAACAACATGTCAGTTATTTTGGCCGTTTACCAATTGGTACCTGTATTCTTGCTGGAAGGGACACAGATAAAATACCTCTTCTATGGGCAAGCAATATCTAAACAACAACAACCAAGGGGTTACTAGAAACGCAATCACGTGCTAAAAAAGTACAGAATAAACTTAATTGTCTAATATTTAGTGTGCTTTCCAAAAAGACCTTAAGCAACTACTAACTTAAGATTAAATAAGGTTCAATTCAAGTAAAAGTGTTCATTAATAATCTTCTTCTTCCTTCTTCAGTTCAATTCGTACTCTAGTTTTTAAAACTGAAAGTTTCGTATAATTTATCTTAGTTCCTCGAAGATGGCGTCAGAATATCACCGAAACGACGGTTAGTAACACAAGTGATGTTTCAGTTATGTGGCTGCATATCAAAGTCGCCATTGATTAGAAGTTTGGTAAAATATAAAATTCTTGAATCACCAATATCAGTGTAGATTCATATTGACTAATTGAGCAGCGGATAGCTTTATACGCAACAAAGTGAAAACACGTGCTTCCAGAAGAACATTATAACCTAAAATCGACTTCTTTTTCTCATGAAGAATCTGGTGTTTATCAATATGTTGCAAAGAAACCTGATTAATAAGTAGAAAGAATAAGGGATCAAAATAGTCTGTGTTTACATTGTTCTACCGGAAACTGAAGACCACTTCACTTATAACCCACTTACAAGAGGAGATGGTATTGCAGTTCAAAATATGACAATTATTGTTAGAATGTTTGAGCGGGAACTTTCCCAGCTGAGGAAACAGCAAAATATAGATAAAGCATTGAGCTTGAAGCTTGCCAACAACCCAGAATTAGTAGATATCAAAGACTGAATTAATCTTGGCAAATCTCCAGCTTATTTACTGAGCGTTTTAAAAAGTTCCTGCCAAACTGAGCGACAAACAAACGCAGAATCAATTTTTTCAAAATTGTATGATATGTCCATACTCCGTGATTATGAGAAAACCCAGCTTACATATCCTTAAAACTTTAATAACACTTCACTAGAATCCCAAGAAAATATATTAATCACGCAATTCTTTTAGCGTTTTAAAATCGTTTTTAAAAGTTTGAGCATTGTTCCCTCGTTTGTTTGCACAAACAATGTTAAAGTCTAAGACCTGAGTTATGGAAAATCTCTCATGAGTTATATGGTGTTGAAGTTTAGAAAGACTTTAAAAAGTTTAATTTAAAAAGTTTCTCATTTTTTAAACTTTAACTCGTTTTGTGTTTGGTGTTTTAGAAATTTAAGGCAGAGTTACATCAAAGCAATTATTTAATAGAAAAAATGAACTGATTTATCAAGAACTAAAGTGTTGGACGATGGGTGTGATAAGAAGGCCGCGCGCCAAACGGAGCTGAAATTCCACGAACGCCAACTTGTAAAAATCACGCGAGCGATGACAGGATGGTGAGTGGAATCTGAAGGAAGTTGACGATGAGATTAGGAAAACGACTGTTATAAACAAGGGCGCGGTGATCCGAAATGATATCAAGAACTGTCTTAATATGATTACGATTAAGATCCTAGTTCTAACTGAACTGTTTATACCTTAAGAACATTTAAAAACGCCATATTTAAAAGTTTATGAATATGGAATTATAAAATCACTTGAAGTGTACATTCCAGACAAAGCTGCTTTTCTAAAGTCTGTTATCAAATGAAAGTGACAGGTTCACCAAAGCATGTTCTAGTTGAAACATATGGTCTCTGGTTTTCAATTCGGTAATCATTTTGTCAAATTTTCAATATTTACGAAAACATGCTAAACAGTTTCGTAGACTACAAAATCTGACACGCCTGTTCAAAAGATGGTATTAAATGCAACATGATGAAATTTCCGATAAAATGTCAAGTATTCTAGTCTATAATCCTTCGCTATTAAATCGAACTTTCTTCAAGAGAGAGAGATAAAACACCTTTGTACTAGAAAATGGAAACACTTGTATTCTTATCAAACGGACGGAGTGGGCAGAAGAATCATGCAAGGCTGTCAGAAAAGCCGAGAGTGTGATGGTGATAATTCAATAATTAGAAATATTTTTAGGAATATAAGAATATCAATAAAAAATATTCTAAGGAGGCGATAATTCGTAAAGCTTTTAAATGAATCAAATTACATTAAGAAGTCTGAAATGAGTTTTACGGTCTACAGATAAAGTATAAAATTGACACATGATATAGTCTTGGTAGTTTGACCAAAATATATCATTGTAGATATGTCCTCAAATAACCCACGCGATGAGTTCAATCTGGTAATAAAATCTTAATCTTAATATGATATATATAACTTTTAAAGAGAGGATAAGGCAAAAGGCGGTCAACTGTTGACTGATATCTTCATCTTTATAAGACAAACAAAATTGGGAACGCAGGCTTCTCATCCACACCAATATAACAAACACGATCTTCAATCCAATGACTTTTTATTTTAGAAAATTATTTAGAAAATAATTTGGATAGTACATTTCATACCGCTATGAAGCACGAAAATGAATTGGCTATCTCCAAGTTGTCTCCAAGTTGTGAGAATTTACAGTTTCTTGAAAGAAATAAAATTATTAATACGCGCCTTCGAATATCGCCTTCTCTTATAATAATTTTCTAAAAGACTGGATCTCCGTTTTTCCTTCATATGCTCACGAATTATCCCGAACGTTTGCCTCGGTTTTACACAAGGCTATGAAATTCACGAAAAAAAATATATTTCTTAAACATCAAACATTTACGACTGAACTGAGCATGTAAAGAAATTCGTTTTAACGTTTTGGCGCTCAGGTCTAAAATGAGATACCTAACTCCTTAAAGAACAACCCAAAAAAACGTTTATTGAAAACAAAAAATGAAGCAGAATCTACTTAAAAATTTGAATATTAATGCCATGCAGATACGATCGAATGCCATGTATGTTACGAAGGTACGATCGAATGGCATATATAACCCGTCAACTTAATTCAAATTTTGTCCAAAATTCCCCTCCGTACGGCTGAAAACTATAACCAGACTTCAACTGTATGCATTACCGGTGCAGCGTTCTAATCACCTGAGCTGTGAAGCCACAACTGGGAGAGTGGGTCATTTTAAGTGTGTACATAAAGGCCTGGATCTGAGATGTACAGCGATTATTGAGACTGAGTTTATAGTTATACCGCAGTGTAAACAATGTAAAATAACCTCCATTACTTTAAACCAATCGATTTAATGATCCATTAAAAAAACATACTTTCATTAAAAAAAACAGCAGTGATTAAAAGTAGATCAGAAGAATTTCAAAGTCGGCCATACATTATCATCTCAAATGAATACTGAGCTATGTTACCTTAATTACTAAAACTAGTTAGATCATTGGTGAAACGCGCTATGAACGATTATTATAAACAAGACTGCATCATTTGATTTACAAGTCTATTGAAGTAGGATTTACAAATCTATCGAAGTAGCTTCAGAAAACCAATGTTCCTATAGCAAATTGTTATTTTAAAATAAGAGCTAAGGCAGAAGTGTTTAATAATGAAGAACGGTTTGGCATTAGCCTACACTGGCGGTTTTCAGGGTTGAATCTAGTTAATTTTCGTGAGTGGCGCACAATAGTGAGTTGGTTTAATTGATAATACACCAGCCATGGTGCCAGCATGGTTGACAAAGCTAGTCGTAGAAGGAGCTAGGGTAGTGGATGCCTTTTTCAAAACTGTCAAGCTGAAAGAAGGCTTATAGAATAACCGCTATCTGTCTTTTAGAAAAAAAAGGGGCTCTAAATCACAGAGAAAGACTAATAATGATGAACGAATAACATCACATTCTCACCGGGTTTTTTTCCTTTTAAAATATAATAGTAAGAACTAAGATATAATTGAGCTACGTAAAAGTATGCAATTCAATTAACTTTAGGCAAAAGATAGGTAAAAATATAACAAATATGTGTTAATAGAAAGATAAAGTGATCGAATGTATATAAGAAGACGATTATGCAATTTGTACAACTAAAAATACTATTCACAACCATGATTAAATTGTTTTTAGAAGAATGTTTAAGTACGTCGGCGATTATGAACAATTGTTCAGAATTTCACTAATGAAAAGTTGATGCTCGAAATGTCAGCTCTTTTGTTAAAATACCTGAGTACGAGAATGATGACAAATGTTAGTTATATTGATCGCAACGTGAGTAGAGTAACTAAATCAAAATATTTTCAAACGCTTAATGTATTCAGTTATAACAATGCCAACTTCCAGCCTGACACAAAACAAGAAGAAAATACTTTCAAAGTATACAGTGCAATAATTTAAAATGAGAATGAAAATGTACATATATATACAT
>JANCMA020157035.1:0-13987 GCA_024336925.2 Zoanthus solanderi
AAAATTATAATTGTCATTAAAAATAAACTAGGTTTAAAATATTTTGACCTAGTTTGAAATCATTTTAAACTAAAATTCATTTTGAACTACAACATACATCAACATGAGTGTTGTATCATTACCCACGTAACTATTGTAAAGTTCTATGTCACCAGCTTCGTGTTAAGATAAAGGGATTAGTTTTGATCAAAATGCAACATGGTGGCAGTGGTGGGGCGCAAACCTCTCCAAGCTCCCACCGAGGGTCCTGAGGTTTTGTCTTCGGATGGCAAGATTAGAAGTTGTGTATGTCCAAGGTGTACACCAAAAAACAGCTGATGCCCTATTGCATGCCTGACAAGCGGAACAACAGGTTATGACTGTAGTATCATGAACAGGAAACTAGCAAGGCCGCTGCATCAGCTGGGGCACATGTGTTTTAGAGGAAGCCAGACAGTTTATAGTTTTCTTTTGGAGTTTCGTCACACTATTAAATTGGTGACGAGGATAAGTACAACTTGAAAATGGGCAACGAAGAATGTGGAGAGTTAGAAACCCATCGCTCGGGAAACAAATTGAGCATTTTAGCAGGAATTAAAGTTTTGGTGGGAGTGTTCGGGCTTATGGGAGACCCTGGGCAACATGACAAGGCATGGAACTGTTTGAAAAGAGCAATTTGAAAGGGCAGTATGATATAGTTGAGCGAATGGAGAAGATAAGTTGGATCTTTTGTTGCTGGTTGGCGGTGAGGAACTGCAGAAATTAGCTGAAACTTTATGAGAAACACCTAAAGTTTATGCATCACACTTGGCGATTTCGGACGAGCATTTCAAGGCCTATCGGAACTGTATAAATGTTTCAGCACTGAGTGGCCAGCGGACATGCTGTTCACGGATTTTGAGACCAAATGTAGAGAACAAGGGCTGCTATATGCAATTTTCCCATGGCCCAATGCAATAATCATGATGGCAATGGTGAAAACATCAATTGGTCAGTTCCGTAATGAGGCTATTAGAAAAAACGGTGATCTTATCAATTCAAGGGCGGACATTGTCACAGTTGTAAGATCTATGCTTTCCGACCACAAGATCTCCAGTTCGATCCCCGGCTCTGCCGAGATTTGAATAATTGTGTGACTTTCTTTTCCGCCTCAGCTTTCCATCCTTCCGGGGTAGGTAAATGAGTACCAGCGTCTGCAGGGAGCTAACCTGCGATGGATTAGTGTCCCGTCCAGGGGGAGTTAAAGACGTTCATCCACTTAAAACTACAGAAACCGGAGATAAGAGCTGGCTCCATGGGCCACCTAGCTCGTAAAAATTTAGCTAACTTTTTCATCAATTCAAGAGCTATCTAATACCTACGAAGTAGTGAAAGAGAGCAAGGAGGTAATTGATAGCCAACGGAAGAGTCCCCTAAACCCGGGGAGGTATAGCATGAGGTCAGGAGGGCAGGCCCCAGCCAATTTAACCACACACTATAGTTGTACAGGCTGTGGAAGTGCACCACATGTAAAACAGAAGTGTGTATCACGAGAGGAAAATGGTGCCTTCGTTGTGGTACTTTTTAATCATTTTACCTGGGTCTGTCCCAATAAAAAGAATGGCGTAGATAAACAGGTGCTGGCACTAGGGTTGGCACAAGAACAGGGGGCAAATGCAGGGGACCCAAATGAAAGTGTATACCTCTATGACAGCGTCGTGGATGGTTTCAACTGAAAATCAAAATATGTGCGCAGTAAAAATTGAAGATTTTTCACACAGGAAAAATTACAAAATCCAATTTTCAAAATGTTAATCTATAGACTTTGTAGTTTTCTATACCATATTCTGAATATAACATATTCAGATTTATAAAATGATTACATGTTTCTGATATTTTCCTGTGAAGAAATGAGCAAAATAATTCAAAACGCGTCGAAAATGTGACTATAAATTACCATTTGTATTCTAATTCAATGTTTTTTATTCAAAGATAAAGAAAGTATAACAAATTTGAATTCTGAGATCAACTGACCAAAATACAAAATAATCTTGACACTTTCAAACACAGATGTCATTTACACTCGTGGTATAATTTCGCTGCTTCTTTTCCTCTTTAGATTTACTACCAACAACCAACTTTGCGAAAATGTAAGAATATCGAAGAACTGGCCCTGCAGCAGTTCAAGCTGAATTTGATCTGTCTTGTTTGATTGATTTTCATTAAAAATTGGTCGTTATCTTTAGTGTTTTATCCTTAAATTCCAATATAATTTTCAACAACGAGCACACTGCGCTGCGCGCCATCATCATGTTGAATTTTAATACGATCACAAACGAGGTCACATTTCAACTCTCACTATCTCCCTCAAGTTAACAAAATCATATATTTTGATTGGCTATTTATTGTTCTAAATGAAAAAAAAGGGGAACAAATTAAAGACTAGAAGGGGGAGCTGAGAAGGAAAAAATTGAAGCTGGCTCTGGTTAGCCGGTTTTGGCAGGTTCAAGAAAAACGGAACATTTTTACTTGCCAGTTTTGGCCGGTTCAGGTGCCGAAGGGTTAATCTATGTTCAAGGTTCTCCGCCCCACATCTTCTTCTGACCTCTTCAGTAGTAATCCTGTCCTTCCATCTTGACATGTATCTCAACATTTTATGATCACAACTAGCTAGCATTCCTTCCACTCTTTCCGTTATTGCCCAAGTTTCCGCAGCATACAGCATGTAGCCTTCACACAACCACTCCTCTAGTGAAATGATATGATTTACTAGTAAGCTCGCCAATTCCCTCAATTTGCATCAAGCACAGGATATCCTATTCCATACTGCCTATTCTACCCTCCTCTACGTGAAATCACATCACCGAGATAACAAAAGCTGTCCACTATTTCCAGAATATCTTCTCCCACCTCCACTCTCCGTGGCACTGCCAACAACTTCCCTCACACACGTTGGACATCTAAAGTTATTTCTTGTTCTTCACATTTCTGTGCCCCGAATATCTCTGGTGGCACCACGTTTCACAACACTGACGTGCCATATTGGGTTTGCTCCAACTCCTTTGCCGCAAACCCCACATGGGTACCTTCCCTTTTGTGGCCTAACAGCAGATCCTTCACCCATCATTATCAACTTTGTCTTATTTATGTTTACCTTTAATTCCCGAGTTCCATCTCTTTTCCATTCACGAAATTCCCTAACTGCTTCGTCTCCTGATTCAGCTGTTATTTCAATTCTTGCTACTCTGGTTGCCTCCTGCATCAACACCTCAAATAGCAGGGGACTCAGTGCTGACCCTCCCTCTATGCCAACTCATATAAAGTACCTGCTAGAGTACTGACCCTTTCTGTTGCATAAGGCAACAGAATAATGCAGCAATGTGGTGTTGATACTGAAGAAAGACGTTAAGAGTATACAGGCAAGCCTTGACATGACAGACGCAAACAAGCACATCATGCGAACCAGACACACCATCCCGACACTTTTACAGCTGGTGACAATGCTCAATGGTGCCAAGTACTTTTTGCATCTGGACATGAACAATGGATACATAAAGCTGCAATTAGCAGAAGAGAATCAAAAATTAACGACTTTCTACAAGCACAGAGGCTTGAAACGATTCAAGCGCCAGCACTTTGGGGTCAACAGCGCAGCAGAGATATTCAATGAAGAGTTTCATAAGATAATGCAGCATGAACCAAATGCCATCAGTACTTATTTATGATGACATTCTGGTATTCCGGCCAACCAAAGAGAAAAATGACATATGTCAGAACTGTGGAGACAGCATCAAGAAAATCCATTTCAACCTGCGCTCAGGGAAGTACTTTGGCAATGTCTTGTCAGAGAAGGGAATCTTCTGAACTGCAGGCAGCAGGACCGCACAGAGGTTTGCGGGTGATATCGCAGACATCAGCGACTTCGCTTAGATCACAGCCACACTGAGATAGGTAATCAAAGAGGGTATACAGCTCCAGTGGACCACAGAAAATCAACAGGCATTTGAACAGACAAAGAGCATGATGAGCAGCAACACCTCAATAGCTTACTTTGGCCCCAGCTGCAAAACAAAGCTGAAGACAAATGCAGGTCTCAAGGGCATAACTGTTACATTAAAGTAGCTGGACCTAGAATTAGGGTTTGGGAGGCGAAGATATTCGCAGCTGGAGAAAAAGGCGAAGGCAGTTGAAGGGCGAGTGTTCATCAACCAGATATATCTCTACGGCCTGTGTATTTATGGGCAACAAGTCAACTGCATCAATCAGGATAGAAAAATGAGAGTCTGGTTGCAGGGTTTCAACTATCTACCTCCATGCCAAGCGCCATTACTCCAGTAAGATGTACTTCAAAGAGAGTTTCAAAGGGACTATGAAAGGAAGATGCAAATGAAGAGGTATAATGGTGACAAGCGATATGTTAAGACCTCAGATATACAAGTGGGAGACTCAGTGTTGGTGACAAAGGAACAGCCAAACAAGGCCATTCCTCCCTATGAAGATGACAAATTGCCAGTAGTACACACGAAGAGCTCTCAGATAGTGAATAAGAGAGTTAGCGCAGCACTATCACCAGAACCACTGCACACTTTAAACCAGTTCCATACCACTCAATAGATGAAGTTAATGATTGGGAACTAGGTAGACAAAACGGGCAGCAGTCACCTGTGAGAAGGGTACTTCAGAACAAACTGAGCACAACCAAGAAGTTGATGCTCCACTGCCAACAACACCATTGAGCATGCTACATGTGCACTTGTCGGGACAAGGGCAGGAAGCAAGAAATGGTGTCGTCCCCAATGTAGACGTGGCAGAAATGGAAGGGAGTAGGAGGAGTGAAAGGCAGTAAAAATCAACCAAGGAGCACCTGCAGGCCAAGTATCAAGACCTTGAGCTCCAACTAACTGAAAGCAAAGGAGGAATGTAGTATTGTGGACTGGAAAGTACACAGGCTGCGAGACCTGCTGTGGCACATACGTTTTTGGGAGGCCAATATGGTGCACAGTTTATAGTTTTCTTATTAAGTTTCATTTCACTGTTAAAATGACCTTAAGTTTATCAACGAAGTTGAAGAGTACAGTGAGTCAACTCTGGAATCTTTTCCAGCGACAGAGCATTAGCTCAACAAAATCAGAGCAGTGCAAGACAATTACACCATATACAAGCAAGGCACGGCTTGTTTGGAAGGATGGCCCCCAATTATTCCATGCCAACCACTAGGAAAAGAAGCAGCACCTAACAGTCGCAAAAGTGCTCCTACTATATGAAGGTCACCTTGGAATCACTAAATGCCAATGATGTACAAGTTCTTTGGTCTGGTTGCCCCTTATCATGACTACAAAGCAGATAGAGGCCATGGTCAAACTGAACCACTTCTGGCACTGTTGTCACACATTAGACCATGGATTCAGATTGGCTCTGATCTGTTTGAGCTAAACCAGAAGGTTTACTTAATCATGGTAGACTACGCCAGTAGATTGTTTGAGATCCAAGAACTTAAAACAACCACAATGGCTGCAGTCATATGCCACATTTGTAAAATGTTTGTGGAATAGTTTTACCAGACACAGTTGCATTGGACAATGGCCCCCAGGATTTCTGAGAATTCACTAAAGATTGGGAGTTCACTCACATTACCTCCTCGCCATTGCATCCAAAACTTATTGTTGAAGTCAAAAGGGCAGTACAAACGGCAAAGAACATCTTGCAAAAGAATGGTTTCCCATAACTTGGCCTACCAGCCTATCAGTCAGATCCCCTGGAAAATGGTCTAAGCCCAAGTGAGATCCTGATGAACAGGAAGCTCAGAATCAAATTTCCATCAGCACCAGAGACCTTTGTACCAAAAGAGAAAGACAAGGAGAAACTGCTGAAGAAAAAGGAAGCTTACAAAGAGTGATACACCAACAACTAAAACTCTCACCACAGAGTAATCACGCTGCCAGCACTCCAGGAGGGAGTTCAAGTCTTTATGCGAGACCAGAAGTATGGAAAGTGAAGGAAAAACCAGCTGTAAATCCCAGATCCTACAAGGTACTTGCCGAGTCAGGTACAACAATCTGAAAGAACAGACATACCCTTATCCATATGGGAGAAAGGATGACTCAGAGAGACAGACCCCCAAATGTCCAACAAGCCCAAGCTTGGACCATCACAGCCCCTTACCTTTAGCACTGAATCACCTAACTCTAAATACCCCAAAGCATTCGTAGGTCAGGAAGACTGCCGAAACCCTTCAAACAATCAGAGATGACTTATCATTAGCCTAGACCTATTTAGTTCATAATGATGAACGAACACAGTACAGCAACTTAGCGTGGCTTTCTCTTCATCTTGGTGAGTTCATGGTACTATAATTGTTTTGTTTTATCTTGTAGATTCTGGAAGGGGGATGTTGTATGATTACCACAGTGACTAAGTACTGTATAACTACGACACCAACCTCGTGTTAAAAAAAGAGATTAGTTCTGACCAAATGCAACAATGGCATGGCATATACTATGATAAAAAAGGAACAAAATTCAAAATCTGTTACTGGAAATTTAAAATCGTTAAAAAAGACAATCAAGATAAACAAGGTTACTGTGTTTGTGATGCCACAAAATGTGGTAACAGCAGACGGTAGAAATATAGTAAGGATGCAATCAAGGAAGAATGATCTGAAATTCAGGACCTGATCCAACACGTATACAGAATCTTATAATGAAACAAAGTACTTTTTGGAGAGCCATATGCATGCAGAGAACTGCAAGTAAAACAGACTCACCTATAACTAAATAAAAGCTATATACATATGGAGGTCTTTTACTATCATTCAAAAGTGTATATTATGGAAAATTAGCTTCAAGATCAAAAACTGTCAAAATGTTACAGTATTTCAAGCAACACATCTTCCATTTTACATTAAATTTCTACTTTTAATGTTGATTCTATTCATAAAGATTTCTGGTGATATTGATTTTAATCTCTCTAATGCAATTGCTTTGCAATAAAAACTGTATGTTATTATTCTAAAAACAAGTCACAAGCATCTGCTAGTCACATATTACACTACTCACATGGTATTCTCAACTTGGCTCCCTTAGATATTCTTGTGCCTGCAGAGTTGGTTGCAACACAGTGATAATACCCATCATCTTTGTTATAATCTGGGTTACTTATTACCAACCGACCATCATTGTGTACTGTATAACGAGAATCTGGACTGAAATCCTGTATTTCTCTTTTTAGATTTGTCTTCAACCAAGAAAAAGTTATAGGTGTGGTACCCGCTACAGTACATGAGAGTGTAATGAGATTTCTTTCAACCTTTTTGCCAATGCTGTCACTTGGCTCATGAGTAAATGACGGAGGAGTAACTGTAAAATAAAAAAATGTTGTTTGATTAATTTTTTTTAAAATTAATATTATAATTAATCAAATATTGTTTACAAATAAGTCAGCTGCAGTACGTATGGTATGAATTTTAGTATTTTACAATGACATCAACTGATAAAAAATATTTTATCTATTCTATTTCCAAAACAATATATATATATATTAAACACAATTAAACATATTTCTTTGATTGTCTCATGAATTTTGTTGTTGAAAAGACCGCAACGTTTTAACTGCAACCTGCAAGTCTTCATCAGGCGATGGGGTAGACTGTGAGAAGTGCTTGTTATATGTACATTTTCTTGTTTAGTGGTCAGTAATGTGATTGATTGAGCTAGAGATTCCCTGATTGGCTAATCTAGGCATTCTGTGATTTTTATTCTTTTTAATTAACATATAGCTCTAGGATATTACATAGGGGTGCGAAAAAATGAGCAAGTAAGTGAGCAAGTAAAACCTTGTTTGTAACACAAGAAATTAAAATTCATATCTTCAAGAAAATGTTTATTTTTCTTTTTGTTATAATATAATATGGCCAAACTGAGGCAAGCTATGAAAAAACGACAAGTTTGATTTCAATTTCATTTAAAAGCAAACATAGCAATGAAATCATTATACTTAAAGAACGTACATAAAAGGTTGTAACACAACACTAAAACTGGATAAAAATACACAAAAAATGTTCTAATTTTCTTTTGAAAATGTCACTAAATGGTCATCTTAAACTTCTAAGAAGACCCAAGGAGGTGGCATAATTTTGAAGAAAGAGCTTAGCAACAAAAAACTGGCAGGAAAATTTTTTTAGGAAGCATGAGTACATCTAGCACATTTGCTACATAACTTTTTCATATTTTTATCTTCACTAAGTGAAAATTAATATGCAAAACTTGACTGTTTTAGTTTCTATTATCCATATAATATTATAATTTATAAGGTTTAAATAGATATCAAACATTGAGCAGAAGGGCTAAATGAATTCAATAAGAGCAACTACAACAGGGTTCACAGTAGTCTTCACAGTAGTAAAAGCTGTGGCAGAATAGTAACATTGTTTTCAAACTAGTCCAAGTGTCTGGTAAAATATTGTCTTCTACCAATAAAGATTTTGAATCTTTTGTGCTACCATTTCAAATCATGTCATTTCATTACAAATGTATGTTCTTTTGTGCCTGAAAGCAACTTTCTCTACACATGTGTCATGGGCACTCGAGTTCCACAGAAAAACAAAAGAATATTGCATTAGGTGGAGCAAAGAAGTATATTGACAACTAATTGTTAGCACTGTAATGTAAATGAAAAAAGTTGATGAAGTCTAGTAAAAAAGGAGGGACTAGCTATATAGTATAACTGAGTGATTACCTACTACTCTGTGTGTCTAGTATAAAAAAATCCAATTCTATCCCTGAATTAGACCTTCAGTTACTTTTCAATGGTTTCCCAATTCATTATTATTTAAATTGCTCTCAGTCACTCAAGAAAACAATTAACTGTTGATCAAAATTCCAGCCATTGGGACAAAGGCAATTGCAAGTGGACCGCAAAAAATAGTCTGTAGGAAAACTTTATGCACAATTTGAACAATTTTGCAACACACCTCATATAAATTTATAAAGATCATCAAGACAAAGACATTCAATATTAAGAAATTCAGTATAAAACCATCGGGCATAAATACTTATATAAAAAAGGTATTCCTTAATATTTAAAATATATA
This sequence comes from Zoanthus solanderi, assembly GCA_024336925.2. Taxonomy (NCBI): domain Eukaryota; kingdom Metazoa; phylum Cnidaria; class Anthozoa; order Zoantharia; family Zoanthidae; genus Zoanthus; species Zoanthus solanderi. The sequence continues at coordinate 9,047 of JANCMA020157035.1, forward strand.
TATATAGTAAGTTGTATACATTAAAGTAAATGCAAGATGCTGATGATTTTTAAATGAATACTTTTCAGTAGCTTATATTTATATCAGAGAGAAAAGGTGTAGATTAGGGTAACAAGAAAAAACTAACAAGGAGAACTACAATGAAATTAACAGTATCATGTACAAATTACAATGTGCCAGCGAGATGTAAAGTCTAAAGATAAAACAATTCAACACTAAGGAAACAATCATTCTACCAGATTATTTTCAGAATTTTGCGTCAAAATACTTTTAGTATCTTCTTTTTCTTGATAAAAGACCAATATTCGAAATTAGAGCAATTGATTTGTATGACGAAGTTTTCAATCTATGTAACTAAAAACAGATGTTTGCTGCTTCGTGTTTTTTAATTTAGCGTGATTTGCAAGAAAGCCTTTCATTCAAAGGCAATGAACAAATTTAGTTTCAAAATTTCAACATGAACACCTCTGATGGCAAAAGAAACTTCAAAATACTAGCAGTGAAATAAAACCCTCTTGATAGTAAACACTGAAACACATCAATGGTTTCCCTGGCGAAATTCTGTTAATCATAATAAAAATTCTTCCATCACGCAACTGACAAATGATTGTAATTCATAAAAAGTTAAAAACTTCTCCGAAAATATTGTTTGCATTGGTGTTTTTGAAAGATTAAAGTAATTAAAATTCTCTCTAATGACTTTTTACTTTTTATTTTGGAAAACTGCAAGAAGATCGACTCGAACGCTTTCGATTTTACAAATAGCAAATAAATTACACAGCTAAATCAAATATGGCGCGAGGCCAAAATCTCTGAAATATACAAACATTGGCTCACCTCCATTTGCATGGTGCCTTTCGAAGGCTGTAAGAACAAGAACTGTATATACGAGTTGGTGCAACGCCATAACGCTATTTTGAATTCTGCAAATACAACAATAAATGTCTTGCAGTTACAGTCTTGAACGCCGTGAGCTTTTTAAGAAGCGGTCAAATGCCAATATAACGGCCGAGTCAAGTTCATTCAAACTTTTTTCATAACCTCATTGATGTTAGAAGCAATGCTATAAGTCAAATGCAAGCTCGTCCCTATAAGGGCCCTGTAATTGATCTTTGGTGCAGAGAAGTGGTTCTTGAATTCAGCTCAAATGGAATGGTTCCGTTTTTTTTTCACATTTTTTGTGTTATGTTAAATCACCAGGGCACTGCTCAAACATTCTGGCGGGCAGCCGATCAACTACCTACATATTTTGCTCTGTAAAAACTTTTAAAGATTCAGGGAAGATCACAATCACGATTCCAAATTCACTCATCCGTAATAAGTTAAAACCGTCGAATACTCATTGGAATAACAATATGATATACTTCGCTTCAATTTTATCACGTGATAAATTCAAAGCTATCCATTGGTTAGTCGAAAATCTATTGTTTGAGGGATTGTTCTTTCTCAAATCATTGACGCTTCCTCATAAAAGCAATAAACACAAACGAGATAAAAGCAGAACAAAAATCCTTTTCAAACTCTATAGGAGTTGCATATACAATCGCTTGCTGTTGTTAATACTAATCCCAATGTTCTAAATACTGTAGAAAATGTTACTTGAATTTAATATGGACTGTGATAAAACTTAGGTTTATCTAAATGGCTAATAATCAAAGATGTTGCAACTTTATTTTCACTTGGAAGGAAAACCTCTAGTCTCATTAGCAATCAGTTAATTTATTTGTCTTTAGGGGGCTTGCACGCGAGGGCGCAAGCCAACAATCACAAACCATCCATACGTGAAAAGAATAAGGCTGAATATCTTATTGTCCCAAGCTCTAATAACCATTTTAAAATCTATCATTCAACCCTTTCAAGTAGCATTGTATCTTGTCACAAAACTGATGAGACAACATCTCTGTATATTAAGATTTGCAAGATGTATAAAAAATAAACTAAATGTAATATTAATGAGGCAAAACAAATACTTTATAGGTTTCGACTGCTTGTCTGTCTAGTTGGAGGCTTTCACTCTTTTGACTAACAAACACGTGCCTTTGTTATGTTAATCTTTATACGAATAAAATCGACCTTTTGACATCTTGAGCAACTTTTTCTTTTATGACTTTTATCCGGTAGAATTCAATGAACAAATTACATATATGCTAAAATCGCTCTCTTGCTAGAAATCTTTTAAAAAACACAATCTTTCAGCTGTCATATGCATACTACAACCTTTTTGCTCGTCAAAGGTTGTAGTTTGACAGCCGAAAGCTTGTGTTTTTAAAAGATTTCTAGCCAGAGAACAATTTTAACATTTATGATTTTATGCCTGGCTGCGACTCCTCAATTTTAAAACAAATTAAATATTGAGCATTAGTCGTATACATTTTTTGATGCTTATAAATTACTTTTTAATGAGTGATAATCGTTCATGGTCTCCCGACTACGTTATAACTTGCTTAGCATTTTTAAATAACTTGCAAAATATCTGAAAATCATTTCTGTTTTTTAAACTTTTCGTGGCCAAATACAACTGGAGATTCTCAGACCCTGGCAGTGCTTCAAACCATTTGAGTCTACAAGAACATGAGGCATGAAATATTAGCAACATGAGCTTGTTAAACATTACGGCAGAGTTGCTCTGAAGAACGGACTAAGGTAGAATTGTCACCCTACAAGCGAGTTTTGTCAACCCCGACGAGTTTATTTACGTACACTTATTAGATATCATTATCAATATGCAAGAAATGTAACATTAATACAATCTTTAAGAAGAACCCTGGCTGTTACACTTAAAGTTTTGATCCCAGATACTTCAATGTACCAAAAATGAGTTTCATTTTAAAAAAGTTCCTCGATTGGCATTTATTCTCGAAGGACTCGTGCAAGAAATAAGTTCTTTTGTCATTTGAACCGCGACTGGAGCGTGCTGCGTACGAATGAAAGCAATTTTGCGATCTCAGTGCGTCATCAAGTTTCATCAAAATTCGCTTTCTTTGCATGGTCACAAAAACTAATTACTTTCCCCAATATTGATATATCAATTAAGCAGTTGTCATGGTAATAAACTAAATGTTATTGGAAAGTTTCAAATCTCGACAATCTTTTCTTAGCGGAACAATTTAGTGATAAATATGTAAATTGTACACCGTATAAAAAGAGAAAACTTACTGACGTTTCGGACGTTAGTCCTTCGTCGGAGTAAAAGAGGACACTCCGACGAAGGAGTAACGTTCGAAACATCAGTAAGTTTTCTCTTTTTATACGATGAAGAATTTACATATTTATCACTAAATTCATTCATTTTTATTTTTTCGTTGACTTAGATGGGTTCATCAGGGACTTGATTTTTTAACTGTTGCTTGTGATCCAAACACCGTGCTCAGTGTTCTTCCAGAAGCAGAATATCAGGTGTGTAAAACGTTTTATAGACGCGACTCTTGCAGACCTTAGAAATTCTGAAAAACTCATCCAGTTTTTTAGCCCTCTGAAGTCATACAAGTTACTAGCGTCATTATGTCAATGGAAAGGGCCAACTACGAAAATGCACAGGGAACATCCACGGCAATGGTTAGGAGCATCCATTGCAATGGATGGGGGCATCCAGAGCAATTGTTAGAGGCATCTACAGCAGTGGTTAGGGGCATCCATGGCAGTGGTTAGGGGCATCCATGGCAGTGGTTAGGGGCATCCATGGCAGTGGTTAGGGGCATCCATTCCAGTGGTTAGGGGCATCCATTCCAGTGGTTTGGGGCATCCATTCCAGTGGTTAGGGGCATCCATGGCAGTGGTTAGGGGCATCCATGGCAGTGATTAGGGGCATCCATGGCAGTGGTTAGGGGCATTCATGGCAGTGGTTAGGGGCATCCATGGCAGTGGTTTGGGGCATCCTTTCCAGTGGTTAGGGGCATCCATTCCAGTGGTTAGGGGCATCCATGGCAATGGTAGGGTATCCAAGACATAGATTAGGGCTTCCACAACGATGGAGAGGGCTATTCACGGACAGGAGCATCCACAGTAGTGGATAGGAAATTCCTGGCAATGGATAGGGGCATCCAGGGCAACGAATAGGGGATTTCTGGCAATGGGTAGGGGCATAAATGGCAATTGCTTCGTGGCAATCATAAATTTCAAGTACAATAAATATTTATTATTTTTGTACGAAGTATTATTTATTTATTTTATGCATACCAATTGGTTGATTTGTCTCAGCTTTGATCTCGGGAAATAACAATTAAGTTTAAATTTTATTAGGAGCTGTAAGCTTGTATTTTCAAGCTTAACACGCAGACATGACACTTAAAACCCAACTGGTAAGAGGTATACAAGTTTGCTGTTTATAAGTGCAATGAACTTGACTTATGCATCATGTAGTACAATTTGAGGCATTGGGATTTGAATCCGAGTGCTCTGACCACTGAACCATGCTGAGCAGCTTCATTATAAGCAAGCCCTACCTTTCAGTTAAAATAAAAGTTAATGTTTTCATTACAGGATTTGATGTTACAAATGAATGACTGCATAGGACACCTGAAGATGGGGAATGCTTCACCAAATCCAGGTAAGAACGTAGGACTCATATAGATCTTATTATCCATATTTAACTTTCTATTGGCAATGCCCGCGAAATCCAGACAAGAGTATTAGTGTCTTTCTACCCCCATTGGCTCCCGTGCTAGTACCATCCAAGTTAAACCTTAAACGGTCAATACTCAGTGAATCCAGGAAAGACCATCAGTTGGTTCCACTGTAATTCGGTTCCTGTACAACTATCTTTGCAAACTAATTTTTCCAAGGTAACTGCTAACTGAATCCCTTATACTACTTCCTATGCTGACAGTAAGCTGAAAGTTTGTCAATATCGCAAGGAAGAACTAATTAACTCTTTTACACAATCCAGTAACCATATTTCTATGTTAATCAATCAGATAATTCATTTTTTTATTATGGAATTAT
>JANCMA020157138.1:0-13985 GCA_024336925.2 Zoanthus solanderi
CACAAATAGACCTCTAGTAGAGTAGCCAATCAGAATGCAGGATGCGTGTTAGACCGTTAGTAGGTTTATACTAATTGTTGTTAACTACAAGTAAACAAAGCACTCAATAACAATACAAAATCTGCCACACTATAATTGTCCTTGAACAATTACTCAGTCATTTTTCCTACATAGAACAACAATTTTCAAGTGCTAAAAACAAAAAACGATATTTTGGCCCCATCAAAAGTGTTTGTAAACTATGAAATTTTAAAAAAAAATTTTTTTTGAAATTTTGTTGTTAACTGGCCCCACTAAATAGGGTTCTTAGTTATGATATCATTCCAGAACAACTTTGGATCAAAAGCATAAAGCTGAATATGAATCAGCTGAAAGTTTACAACTCGGAAGATCAGAGTTTTTTTAACAGTTCTTGCAGCCATTTACCCAGCACATGTTTATGGGATCAGTTTTCCCCATATCTCAATGCACCTGAATAAAATCTAGCCTTCTCTCCTTTCGCTGCTCTGCCTCAGGCCTTTGACATCCTTGAAAATAATTGGATGCAAAGCAATTCCAGCTTTCTTTTTTCAAATTTTCCTGCATTCTGCCTCATTACACAATACAGGAATTATTCCAATAAAAAATATTTTGAGAATAAAAAATAATATATGATTTACTAGCAAAACACTTGAGAATTCTTGTTTTTTTAGTTTATATTGCCAAACAGGGCCCAGTTGCTCGAAGAGTAGTTAATTAACTCTTAACTCAGAGTTAAATGCGCTAACTGAGAGTTAAAATTTAAATTGGTTGCTCGAAAGCTGGTTAGGGCAAACTCTGAGTTAAACTGTGATTTTAATCGAGATGAAATTTACTCAAGTATCGAGTTTAGCTAACTAAGAGTTTGTTTGGGTTTAACCACTATTTGAGCAACAGCATTTTAACTCAGAGTTAGTTAACTCAGAGTTAATCAAATTACCTCCGAGTTATTTGTTAATTCTGAGTTAAAGTTAACTCACTTTCGAGCAACCAGGCCCACGACAATGTCTAGGTACAAAATGACAACCCAGTCCCACAAAAAACATAGCCATGAACCAATTGCAAAAGGTTCAATTGACCAAAGGTTTTGCTACTTCACTTTAAGCCACTGTAGAAAAATACCATTTGACCAAAACTACTAAATATTTTTGTAGAATTACTTCAAATTACAGGATGAATAACCAAAATTTAGTGTTAGTGGCACTTTAAACTGAAAAGTGGTGAAATTGTCAAAATAATATTTTCCCAGCAACTTGCACTGACGTAATCGGATTCACTGATTTCATGAACTAGTTAGTGCTCCATCAAGAAACCTCAAAGAAGGCAAATGTGGAGTAGTTATTATTACTTTAAAGCGCTCATTCCAAAGCATTAAAATTTAATATTTTGATGAAAGGCCTCCCAGTCTGAGAAATAATCATTTTCAAATTTATTCTAAAGCTAAAAGCTAAATCGTTTTCAACTAAACTTGAACTACATACCAAACCACAACAATGGTTGTGCATGCTTGGTTGATGCAGTTGGTTTAGATCTCTGCCTTCTAAGCACAAGGTACAAGGTTTGGACCCAGTCTCAAGGACCTGCATCACCTTTTCCACCAAAGCTGACTTAGCTTTCCATTCTTAAGGCATCACAAATAGAGTACTAGCGAGTGCTTGGTAATAAATTGTGATGGATATGGTGTTCCATCATTCGAACACACAACCACTTTATATTGTACTATCAATACCTGAAATGTTGCAATTCTTAATTACCAAAAATAAAAGCCTAGTACAGCAGCCAATCAGAGTACAAGATTTGCCACAGCCCAGAACATATTATGTGAAACAAATTAAAAGAAGTAATAATTAGTATGAATTTACTTACTCTCTTTCTATGTAGTCACCAAAAATAAATCCAATCTGTACAGGAAGCAAAAATAATTTCATAATGAGAAGCACAAAAAGGTAACCTATTTTGCTGTGTATAAATTGACACTTTAACACCAAAAATTGACCTCAACAAAATGGTACTCACAGATCAAAAAATAATCAATGTGTAATGACCCCCCAAAGTCATTTAGAAGGCTTAAAATAATTATAATATTAAGGTTTTCCTACATAAGTATGCAAGATAGTAAACATAAATTTGGATGAAGAAATATTAACCCCAAGTCAATCAGGCCAGGCTTCTTTATTCTGCCTGCTACTGGTAAAATGTAATTCCAGTACTACCTGCTGCATTAGGGATGGTGGGGCTCTTCAGTCGTGGAAGACAGCCCACCTAGAGGAAGGAAACCCTGATCAAAATCCTCCAGTGCCTTGTGGGAAACTTACTGTAGTATAGCAAAGGCTTTAAGAATAAACCCTGAGGAAAAATCAGCCCTGCAATCCCTGAAAGTGGTATTGTGAGGGAATTGCATTTTTTTGCCACTCTAAAACCTTATGAGACAAGAAAAGAGAAGAAAGGCCCTCATTCCCCAGCAGCCTTTAAATGGGCAGTGCTAAGTGGAGCTAGGAATCTCTGTGTCTTGACAAAATGAGGTTAGGAAGGACCTACTAACACTGGCAACAGTGAATGTAGGTTCTTTGTCAGGAAGGACTAGGATCACGGTGAAAGAAGACCCAGTAGAGGTGAGTGAAGTTAAAAGATTGGATGACAACTATGAGATTGCAGTGTTGTGTGGAAGAAAGATTCTTCATGTCTTTTCAGTATATGCTCCACAACAGGTTGGCCTGATGAGGAAAAAAGGGAGTCTATTGAGAAACTATCAGATAATATACATGATGTCCCTCAGGAAGATTTTTGATTGTGGCAGGTGACATGAACCACCAATTGGATCAACACGTGATGGTTTTGAGGATGTGATGGGATGTTTCAGTTTTGGAGTGAGAAACCAAGAAGGGATAAACATGCTAAGACAATGTCAAGAGCATAACCTGCATTATAGACTCATATTATCAAAAGAGGCAGGTACATCTCATCACATACAAAAGCAGGGGAAATGAAAGTCAGATTGTTTATGTATTGTGTCAAAGACACACTCAGAGAATTGAGAATGAAGAACTGCAAGGTGATTCTAGGAGAGGTGTGCTTGACCCAGCACATAATTATTGCTGTGGGCTGAGGTAGTGATTAAGGGAAGGAAAAAGATGGTTTGGAATAGGGGAGAAAAAAAAGAGCTTTTCCTATTCTTTTTGTTAATTTTGAGAAGGCTTTTGACTGAGTGCCAACAGAAGCAATTAGATGAGCCTTGAGATGTCAAAAAGTGCCTGAGCGTCTCGTAGCACATGTTATGGCCTTATATAGCAATGCAAGATCAAGGGTCAGCACTCTAGCTGGTACTTCAGATGAGTTTGGGATAGGAGCAAGTAGGAGTACATCAAAGGTCAGCACTGAGTCCCCTAATATTTGTGGTGGTATTGCAGGAGGCAATCAGAGAGGCAAGAGGTGAAGGATTATGGGACTTGTTGTATGAAGATGGCCTAGTGATAACTGCTGAATCAGAAGAGAAGGAGGTTAGGAAATTTGGTGGAAAAGAGAGACGGAAATTAGGTAAAAATAAATAAGACTAAGTTAATGGTGATGGGTAGAGAAGCTGTTGTTAGGCCACAAAGGGGAAGGTACCCATGTGGGGTTTGTGGTAAAGGAGTTGGAACAAACTCAATATGGTGTCAATGTTGTGAAAGGTGGTACCACCAGAGATGTTTGCAGATCAGAAATCTGAGAAGAGCAGGAGATAACTTTAGATGTCCAACATGTGTGAGGGGAGTTGTGGTAGTGCCACAGAGATTGGAGGTGGGAGAAGATAGCATGGAAATAGTGGACAGCTTTTGTTATCTTGGTGATGTGATTTCATAAGGAGGAGGGGTAGAATTGGCAGTAATGAATAGGATATCCTGTACTAGGAGTAAATGAAGGGAATTGACAAGCTTGCTAGTAAACCATAGCACTCCACTAAAGGTAAGAGCGAAGGTTTACTGTGCGTGTGTGAGGCCTGCATTGCTGTATGCTATGGAAACTTGGGCACTAACTGAAAGACTGAAAGGAATGCTAGCTAGTTGTGATTATAGAATGTTGAGATACATGTCAAGAGTAAGATGGCAGGGCAAGATTACTAATGATGGGGTCAGAAGAGGATATGGGGTGGAGAACCTTGAACATAGATCAAGGAAAATGAGGTTAAAATATTTTGGTCATGTAAAACAAAGGGATGAGAATAGCATACTTAGGAGAGTGATGGAGCTGGAAGTGGAAGGTAGAAGGCCAGTAGGTAGGCCAATAAAGACCTGGAATGAGGCAGTGGAAGAAGACACGAGGAAGCTAAACATCACAAAAGATATGGCAGAGGATAGCAAACAGTGGAGGCAACTTAAGTCCAACCCCAGGAGTGGGAAACCACAGATGGTAAACAAAGAGTATGATGATGATGATGATGATGATGAAACATTAACCCCTACAAAATCAGGATCAAATCACCTATTAAGTGAAACTTTGGAACACATTAATCCTCTTGTTAGAATTTATTTACAATTTTATTATTATGTATAATATTAGTATTATTATTTTTCTAATTTCCTTTATATTGTTTCAGGAGATAACATTTTATGTTCAAATTTCTTTTTCAATAACATACTTATTTTGCATGTAAAAGAAACATAATCATTATTTCTCTTTACATGCTAAAATAATGGCATCACACAAGGAAAGCATTTACAGCACAGTTTTTCTTCAATCACTTTTATTATTAACATTTATGACATAATTTTGTTTAAACCACAGTATAGAAACTCAGTTACAATTGATAATCATTAATAAAAACCTAATGGATAAAATTTTTAAAGTAGGCACAGTACAACTGTCGTATTAGATATTTACTCACCTCTTTTAAGTTCATAATTGCATCATACAATTTCTTAAACCCTTCAAAATCAATTTGTCCCTCCCCTCTTCTGTCAGCAATCTAAACGCAATGTGGTGCAATAAGAAATTGATTGGTCGACAATTGTGATTTCATAGTGCTATGAAGCATGAAAATAACGAGAGCAATAATATGATTTGCTGTCTCTAAGTTGAGTGAATTTACATTTTCATGAAAGAAATAAAACTACACATACACATTTCATTTATTGTCTTTTTCTTACTTAACTTTGAAAATAATAATTTTATAACAGAAATAACAATGTGATTGATAGTTTTTTAAAACTTGGTACATTTTCAGTGATTTTAGGAATGAAAAGGACTTGGAAAAAGCATTAATTTTGTTATGTATGGGAGGGAGGCAGTGTGGCTCAGTGGTCAAAGTTGGGGATTTGAATGCAGAAGACCCGGGTTCAAATCCCCGATTCGGACTACTATATGAATTTGTTCTCGGTGATCCCAGGGGCAAATTCACCACGTTTTGTAAATAGCCAACTGGTTTGCCTCCTACCAGTTGGGATTCTTAACTGGGAGAGGGGAGGATTTTAATATGACACTGAAAAGTGAAAAGCCCTGTAGCAAGTTGTCATTACGTATTTATTTTTTAATTGAATTTGTTTTATTTTTATTAATATCAAAATTTAAGCTGTCAAAATTCAACGTTCTGAAGTATTTACTTGAAACAATAATAAACCTACCCTCACAACTGCCATCATTGTTCAAATAGCCGTCGGCACACAAACATTTAAAACCACCAAACTCAGCAGTCAGATCCTGACAAACTGTTTTTCCTGGCTCGGTACACACTGGAGGGTCGCGTTCACACTCATTTTCCTCTAAAACAATTTACGAATTCACAAGTGATTATGGCGTTGTACGGTAACTGACCAACAGTATGAGCAGCAATAACAGTAGTAAAAAAAGGGAGCAGTATCAAAAACAGTATCAGTAAAGATAACGCTTACGGTAAAAAAAAGCAGTAGAAATAGCATGCAGTAACAGTAGCAATAGAAGTAACAGTAACAATAGTTGTAATAACAGTAACAGTAATAGTAACAGTAGCAGTAACAGCAAAAGTAGCAGTAACAGTAGCAGTAACAGTAGCAGAAACAGTAACAGTATCAGTAACGGTAATAGTAGCAGTAGCAGTAGCAAAGCAGTAAGTACGTACGTATCTAAGTACTGTAAGTTTTTACTACTGTAAGAGTAGCACTAACAGTAACAGCAACAGTAACAGTGTTAGGAATACAGTTACTGCTACTGCTACTGTTACCGTTACTGTTATTGCTACTATTACTGCTACTGTTACTGCTACTGTTACTGTTACAACTACTGTTACTGCTATTATTGTTACTGTTACTGCAACTGCTACTGTTACTATTACTGCTACTGTTACTGTTATTGTTACTGCTACTGCTACTGTTACTGTTACTGTTACTGCTAGTGTTATTGCTACTTCTACTACTTTTTTTACTTTAACTGCTATCTTTACTGATGTTTTTGATACTGCTCCCTTTTTTACTAATGTTACTGCTACTCTTATTGCTAGTCACATTCCCTACAGCGCCAATATACTTGTGATATCGTCGTAAATTGTTTTAGATGAAAATGAACGTGAACATGAGACGCCAGTCAGTGTGCAAAAAGCCTGACTGAGGTTATTCAGTGGTTTTAAGTGTTCATTTGCCTTCGGCTATTTAGACAATGATGGCAGTTTCGAGGGTAGGTTTATTATTGATTAAAGTAAATACTTCATTCACAAAAATGAATTTTGACAACTAAAATTTATGAATGAAATAAAAATGCAGAATTGAAGAGATAAATGGTACACGTATTTTCGATTTCATAACTAACAATTTTACATTTTAAATGACAGTAAAAAGTGACAGTAAAAAAACTTTGAAAAATGGACATGGATAGAATATATTTAAACAATGCTAATTTTTGGAATGTGAAAAATTTATTATACTTTTTCCTTAAGTTTTTACTTTTTGTTGTTCAACATATTTTGAATATATTCTTTAAACTACAAGATGGGTTGTTAAGATATATGATGAATTTTGATGCAACTTTACACCATCAACCCAAACATTGGGTTGCGTATAAGAAAACGCGTATACCTTACTCGAGTCGTAGCAGTTAAGGCAACAGAAACAGTAGTAGTAACAGTAACAGCAGCAGTAGAAGTAGCAGTAACAGTAGCAGTAATAGTAGCAGTAACAGTTACAGTAACAGTAACATAGCAGTAACAGTAACAGTAGCAGTAACAGTAGCAGTAACAGTAGCAGTAACAGTAACAGTTACAGTAACAGTAACAGTAACAGTAGCAGTAACAGTAGCAGTAACAGCAACAGTAACAGTTACAGTAACAGTCACAGTAACAGTAGCAGTAACAGTAGCAGTAACAGTAACAGTAGCAGTAACAGTAACAGTAGCAGTAACAGTAGCAGTAACAGTAACAATAGCAGTAACAGTAACAGTAGCAGTAACAATAGCAGTAACAGTAACAGTTACAGTAACAGTAACAGTAACAGTAACAGTAGCAGTAACAGTAGCAGTAACAGCAACAGCAACAGTACCAGTTACAGTAACAGTCACAGTAACAGTAGCAGTAACAGTAACAGTAGCAGTAACAGTAACAGTAGCAGTAACAGTAGCAGTAACAGTAACAGTAACAGTAGCAGTAACAGTAGCAGTAACAGTAGCAGTAACAGTAACAGTAACAGTAACAGTAACAGTAGCAGTAACAGTTGCAGTAACAGTAACAGTAGCAGTAACAGTAACAGTAGCAGTAACAATAGCAGTAACAGTAACAGTAACAGTAAGAGTTACAGTAACAGTAACAGTAACAGTAACAGTAACAGTAACAGTAGCAGTAACAGTAGCAGTAACAGCAACAGTAACAGTTACAGTAACAGTAACAGTCACAGTAACAGTAGCAGTAACAGTAGCAGTAGCAGTAACAGTAGCAGTAACAGTAACAGTAGCAGTAACAGTAGCAGTAACAGTAACAGTAACAGTAGCAGTAGCAGTAGCAGTAACAGTAACAGTAACAGTAACAGTAGCAGTAACAGTAGTAGTAACAGTAACAGTAGCAGTAACAGTAGCAGTAATAGTAACAGTAACAGTAACAGTAACAATAATAGTAACAGTAACAGTAGCAGTAACAGTAACTGTTACAGTAACAGTAAAATTAGAAGCTCGGCACTTCATCTCAATCTTATGCAAACCCAAGTGAAGATGAGTAGATTTGGGATTGATTATAGGGCAATTACAAGCTTTATGCTGCAATGTTTTACCTTATTTGAAAACCAAGTTAATTTTTTCTTAACATTAAATTACCAAACCCTGAGAGCGGGCTGTGTTAATAAAATTTTAAATTTCGGTAAGACATGTATCTTCAGACATATTCTTTGCCATTACCAACTCTCGATAACTCTTGATGTAAAAACTTATATTGTCACTCACCAACACACTTTTCACGAGGTATGGTGGAGCCTTTGCTATAAGCGGGATTGGGTTGACTGTGGTACCCAGGTTTACATCCACACTCGACACCTCCATCTGTGTTCTTACAGACTCCTTCCTGGACAAACGAGCAGCGTTTGGGGTTTAAGGCACACTCGTCAATATCTTAATAACAAAACAAGTAAACAGTAAAAAATTAGGTTTAATTGCATACCTAAAATATAGCACATAATGTGCTATGTTATGATGTTTTATTACAACGTGAAGAGTAAGTAATGGTTTAGCTTAATTGAGTGGTTTGGAAAATGCTTTATAGTAATGTTATTTTAAAAAATTATTCAATTATTTCATCAAACTGAAGATCTACGTACTTTGCAATTGCATATTTACGATTGTTTGCATATATTTAACTTAGTTACTGTGCTTTATCTTCCCTAAAAACCAAAAGATCCTGAAAGATTCGTGAACTCTCGGTTGACATATAAGTTCGTGCTGCGGTTATGAAGTCAATTTTTCGGTAACCAGAAAAGATGGGAGTTTGCCATAGAAGAAAAACATGGATTTGCAAAGTATCCATTGGAGTCCGGATTTCTCTGATTAGATACAAGGCGAAAGAAATCCACACCACTTCTAGATATACAATTTAATGTTATGTTTCTACTAAGCTATCTTTCTTTAGAGCTAATCCAATTGATGATGACAGTAGTGATGATTGTTGTGATGATGGTGATGACAATGTTGATGACAATGGTAATAAAGATCATGGTGATGATATTGGTGATGTCTATAGAGATGATGTTGGTTATGATGACGACGATGATGACGACGAGGGTGGGGATGATAATGGTTATATTAATAATGATGTAATGAGGATGAGGGTGGTAATGACAATGGTAGTGAAAAATTTGGTGATTATGTTGGTGATGTCTATAGGGATGATGTTGGTAATGATGATGGGGATGCTGTTGGTGATGATTTTGGTGATGATGGTGATGAGAATGGGGATGTTGTTGGTTATGATAATGATGACCATGATCATGACGATGATGATGGTTATGAGGATGGTGGTGGTGATGTTAATAAGGATTGGAATGATGTTGTCGATGATTATGATGATAACGGCGATGATAATACCAATGGTATTTCTGATGATGATGGTGAAGATGATAATGACTATGGGCGCGATGAAATAATGATGACAGTAGTGATAATGGTATTTGTTATTATGATAATAATGATAATGGTTATAATGATGGTGTTACTGATGATGATGGTGGTTATAATGATGGTGTTACTGATGATGATGGTGGTTATAATGATGGTGTTACTGATGATGATGGTGGTTGTAATGGCTGTGATGATGGTGATGATGATGATCATGCTGGTGATAATGATGAAGGCTTTGATAATGATAGTCATTAATTTAATTGAGTGGTCGTGCGGATATTTGTGAAACAACATTTGGATAGAAAATTTGTCATAAAGCCTATTTTCGTTGCATCTTTTAAAAATTGAGAATATCAAAAATCCTTTATACAACCGTAAAAAGAATGATTCCTCAAGAGTTGTTTTAGATCTTACAGAAAAGAACAATACTCTAACTACATCGACCTCCAAAAATTAAGTTAAAAACCACATTTAATTACTGTAAAATTATTTAATCTATTACTTTTTCGTCGGCTTAGTTCAAATCCTCTAATTTAGAGCAACTCAAGGATTTAGTAAGTGTCAAGAATTTGAATTCGATTGTTGAAGAATTGTCGTTACACAACTGATGGAAACTAACCAACGCATTTTTTGGATTTTGGATCCATTTTGTAGCCAGTTCCGAGGTGACACTTGCAAGTGTATCCCCCAATCTGATCCTCACAATCAGCCTCTTTTCCACAAATTCCCGGTTCTTCTTTACACTGACTGTAATCTGTTAAAAAACAACATATTTTTGATGAGGGTGTTAACTCGTGTGTCTCAGAACATTATATAATTTTGTTCTTTAAGATAACATGCAAGAAAGAATTCGTTTCTTCATGGGGTCATATAATTCTGTTAGTTATTTTGGGTTGGGAAATATTTTGTTCAAAAGTTGTTCGTTGCATGTCACTAGCAATTGAATCCGCGTAAACGTTGGTGAACCTTGATTAGTCTAAATGACGGTTGTCCTGACAAACGACTAACGTTCGTAACATCATCAATACATCATCAACTTCTTACTCTATTTAGGAGATGATTAACATTTAAACCTTGATTGATCTAAAAAACAGTTTTCTTGACAAAGGAATAACGTTCGAAACATCAACCTCTCACTCTATTTAAGGAGATGATTAACATTTAAACCTTGATTGGTTAAAATAACGGTGCATGATGATCAAACATTTAAAACTTGATTAGTCTAAATGACGGTTGTCCTGACAAATGACGAACGCTCGAAACATCAACTTCTTACTCTAGTTAGGGTGACATTTAAATCTTGATTTGATAAAACTACAGTTGCTCTGAAAAGAGACTAACTATCGAATCTCTACTTACGGAGATGATCAACTCATGGGAACTTAGAGTTGTCTAAATTATAGTTGCTGTGACGAAGGAATAACGTTCGAAACGTCAGCACCGATATTCTCTTCGAATTTCTATGTAAATTCCCACAAGTTTCATCATTTCGTTCGTTTAGAATATTAGCTACCTAAATTCAAATGCTGATGAAACAAATGGAAAATATTGACGTTGTCATTACAGTCTCGTCACAAAATTCTTACCCTTGCAAACCCCTCCCACGGATTTGTAACCATCTTTACAAGGACAAGTATGACCACCACCAAAGGATTCGACACATTTGGCATTCGGATCCTTGCATGCATCTGCTATCTTGCATTCCTTGATATCTAAGGAAAATTGAAGCATAAAATTGAAATATTTAGTTAATTACCAAGTTCACAATAGATTTTTCACTATATGCAGTTTGTTGATATTTAGTCTATATGTTATACGTGTGTTTGCACTAAGCGCAGATTAATGAGACGAGAAAGCTAAAAACTAAATCCTTTACGAGCCAAGCGGCCCACAGAGCCGACGCTTATCTTCAGTTTCTGTAGTGTTAAGTGGATGAAAGTCTTTTACTCCCCCTGGACGAGACACTAATCCATCGCAAGTTATCTCCCAGCGGACGCTGGTAGTCACTTACTTCGACTCTCCCGGAAGGATGGAAAGCTGAGTTAGCTTAGGCGAGAAAGGAGGATCACACTGGGAACATTGTGGTCGGAAGGCAGAGATCGTAACAACTGTGCCAACCATGCCCGCCCAGTGAGACTAGCGCTAGACACAAAAATACAAAAATATCACCTTATATCTATTTACTTTTTCAAAAGGCTTTCCGAAAAGTCTCAAGAGCTAAATATGGACCGCTAAAACATTATCAACATCTAAGAAGATAGTATAAACCTTTTAAATATTGCACCAACAATGGACACAACGACAACTTTTAAGAATTAACTTCTGAGTAATGCGGGAAATTTTGCTTCAGAGAATTCCAAAATTTTCCTTTAATTTCGCCAACAGGAAATCCTTAGAGAATATCGAAGTCTGCATCAAGCATACAATTTTGACCTGTCGCGCTAAGCTGTTTTATCAACAACACGCATGCGCACTTTTTCTTCTTGATGAGCTGTTAGCTTTTGCTATTCGCACTTGAAAATGTTCCTGTCACACGCGACAAAAAGTATCAAAGTTTTTACAAAATTTGGTTTGCATGTCACAAATATTGACTATAACGCATACGTGTCCCGACCCAGCTACTAACGATTAACATCTACTCGCGCAGAAGTTCCTTTGTGTGCAGCACAGCAAGATTAACCTTACAACGGATTAGAAGTTCTAGTAGTAAAGCGCTTTCTAAACTTGTTTGGTATTTATATTTTTTCATTCATTTAAAACAATTAACTATATCATTTATGATATAATAGTTTGTTTTGAATCTGTATGTTATCTTTATTCTAAACAAATAAAAAAAAAAAAAAATTCGAAACGCTATAGGCGTCATGCATTATTTTTCCCGATCTATGATTAAAACTTTGCAATAATCTTTCTGTTAGAAATCATTTACACTTCAAGAATCAAAGATTTTGAGTAATATATCAGCTGAGTTACGTTGTTAATGAAAATGAGTATTTTGTATAACTATTCTTAAAAGGATAATTATTTTAAATGGCTTCAATAAGGAAACGTAGTTACCAATGCATCCAGTTTTTTTATCGTTAATTTTAAAACCCCGTCGTATACACTTGCACTCATAACTTCCAGCTTTATTTTTGCACACTGTGTCCTTGATAGAGGAGCAGATTTTGGAATTTTCTTTGCATTCATTGATATCTGTAGACAAGAAAAGAAAGCAAATTTTTATTCATAGCTAAAATATAGTCTCTCAGGCTTTTAAAAAATACCGCGGAAAAATATTCGAGTTCATTTCAAGACAATGTTCAGGTAAATAAGTGAAGTTATTTTGAGCTCTGGCATATGACAACATTGTTATCTTGTTTAAATTCCTACTACATAAAGGACTAAAGCACAAAGTTAACTCTTACTAAGCTCTCTGTTTACAGTTTGTCAGCTTCTAAAACGTAAAACAATAATTTGAGAGAATAGCGACGCGATTAAATAACAAACAAATCAACTTGCCAGACAACCATATGTTGAGCTAATTCAAATCTGTGAGTTCTTTTCAAAAACTAACACTGCCTCATACTGGGCTTGCAAAAACAGACGTAGCGATAGAAACAAACGAAATGCGTGCGCCAGAAAAAAAAATCTTCTGTTTTGAGTTTGCCTTTGCATCATTTACGTTCACATTAAATTTTTTGTCCTTGTGTCTTTGCTTGCGATAGCGATAATCGCGTTATATTAGAGTCTCTGGTGTAAACTGGGATAGCTTGCGCTAATAGCCCTAGCAGCAACGAATAAAGCTAAATCCTTTACGAGCCAGGTTGGCCATGGAGCGGGCGCTTATCTCCGGTTTCTGTAGTGTTAAGCGGATGAGAATCTTTGACTTCCCCTGGACGGGACACTAATCCATCGCAAGCTAGCTCCCAGTACTCATTTACCTACCCCGGAAGGATGGAAAACTGAGTTAGCATAGGCGGAAAAGAAGGTCGCACAAATATTTAAATCTCGGCAGAGCCGGGATCTTACCAACTGCGCCAACCACACAGCAGCAACGAATAAGAGTAAAAGTTGCTCTTCCTTTGTTCATGACAAGATAAAAATAATCACGTTTGCACATCTCATTCTTTGCGTTGTCTGTTTCACTTGCGTTTTAATTGTGAAAGCTCTTGTGCTTGCGTATGTGGCTATGCATGCGTTTGCGCCTCAATCGACCTTTATCTTTATGGAAAAGTGTCACACAAAAGATTTTGGCTTTATAGTAAAAGCGCAATATTTATGGGGTGTGGCTTAAGTGATAAAGATCAAGTAAAGATAAAACATGCTGCTAATAGGAAATAATATAACGATTATTTTTCCATTTTTAGAAAAAAATCTACAAAAGTTTTATAAAAATCAAACTTTCGTGACTTTCTGTGATGACGTCATCAATGATGTCAAAACATGTATTG
>JANCMA020157239.1:0-13985 GCA_024336925.2 Zoanthus solanderi
ATTATTAATATTTTAAAGTGCTGGCTCCATGGGTCACTTGACTAATACAGGATTTAGTCATTTAAAGTAGTTTAATTACAATGCACTCAAATATGAATTTACATATTAAAAATATAAGTTACATTAAGGAGGCTTTAATTCTCACAAACAACGCACAAGTATGATGCAGTGATATTGACAAACCTATGCGCAGAAAGAATTTGCTGTGTTGCTCGCAAGAAAAAATAATCCACTTCAATTTGAAGTCTTTCTAGAGTAAACTGATGCTCCGTGGGATAGATGTCTGGTACAGTGTGTTCTGTGTCTCCACACACGTTCATACGCCAGCTTCTGTAGTTGGACCAATGGTCAAGCACGAATTGTACGACTTGTCTGATAAATCAAAGCGGTAAACAGATGTTGTTAGTTTAAACTTTGTTCCACTGTCCTGCTGGGCAGCGGTTTACTTTATTATCCCCCAAAAGAATGGCATCTAGCTGCAAAACTCTACCAATAAATTAACACCTAACTACAGTTTTACAAATAGATAAGTTCTACACCGTGGTAAGAAGAATTTTGAACTGACGTTTTGGACAGTAATCCTTCGTCTTCTTCATTCACTCCGACGAAGGATTACAGTCCAAAACGTCGGTTCAAAACTCTTCTCAATTCTTGTGCTTGAAACAAATCAAAGGAGTGCTTGTGAGCCATCTCATCCATGGATTAAGTCATTAACCAATTTCATTTAAAAAGCATCATCGACGTTTCAATTTTTTATTTAAGATTAATATTATTGCAATTTTCAATTTATTTTTTTGGAAAGGGACGTTAATATATCTCAGTCCAGCATTAAGAAAAACTTTGTGGTAAAGAAAGAGATCTGAAATACAATAAAATACGGTGTGTGCGATCATGTAAGAGATCATGGGAGACCAAGCTTCCTTTAAATTCTCATACGAAGAAGAAAAGAACTTCATGTTCTGTAAACTTTGCAGAAACCACAACCCTACAGGGGAAAAGAAAAAAAAACATATCTAAAGCAGGAACATCTAATTTAAGAAGATTCTGAATCCAGAGTGAACACATATAACGCAAATGAGGTGCATTATTAGAGTTCCAAATTCTTTCATTTGAAGTTGGGACTAGGGATATCTCCTGTGGAGACGTTATTTTCTGGTTTTAGTGGTCTGGTTGGACCCTGATTATTGCAACGCCATAATAAAACAAGGCAATTAAAATTCAAGTATTGAATATTTCAACAATTGTTACGGTTTAAAGCAATGACTTTGTTTATTCTAAAAACTTACTTAATCCTTCTTAGAAACGGATTATATCTGATATTTTGATTTTGATCACGGCTAAACTTTTTTGCCAAACCTAACGATGCTATGTTTAAGTGATTTCCATAACCTAAAATGACAAAAGAAATCCTTTTACCGTATGGTTCTTCCAATCCTTTTCACGAAGGCCCTGTATCTGACTTTTTGATATGTACCAAAAGCGTTTCCCAAAACTCTCACAACACAAGTTGAAAAAGCTAGCATCCTCATTATGTCTCGACTTGTGGTGTATTCCAAAGAGTACGAAGCTTCCGTAAGAAATTCGTCTAGAAAAATAAAGAAAAAACGGTAAGAATTTCAACGTAGAAAATAACGAATCAAAGGCTTCCTATGGTAATCTCGTGGAGCAAATATGAACCATGGAATTCTCTTCACTTATTTCTTATGCTGTAGCGCTAAAAATAAGGTTAAGATTTGCTGATGTCTCATATCTTCAAGGCAGGATCACTCTGGCATCTTCTGCTCACAAATCTTGATTAAGCAGAATTAACCAGAATTAACCAGAACAGTTTCCTTAATATCTGTTCAATTTACGTAGCTCCAACACACCTCGTTACCATATTTTACAAGAAAATGGAACAGATATATAAAACAGGACCAGTCTCAAACTACTAAATTCTGCTTTTGACGTCACAGACCAGAAAGCAATATGGTAGTTACCAGCCTCCCATTGCTCGGTCAAGGTGAATCTGGAAGGGATTTTTCGAAACTGTAAACGCAAAGTACACCATAAAAAAACTTCTTAATCGAACTGGTTTTTTGCATTACCATTAGAAGGATAAAGACCCTTTATACATACAAAAAACCATAACTGATATATACACTTTAAGTTAAAATGTAAATAAAGATTAAATAGATTTTTGTTCATCGTGGCTGTTAGTTAATTATAATAAATTAAATATTTTTTCTTTTGTCTCACGATAAGTCACTTTGATATTGCTCGCGTCAAAGATAAGTCACATTGATATTGACTTTGATAAGTCACTTTGATATATCAAAGTGCCTTATCGTGAGACAAAAGAAAAAATAGTTAATTTATCAAATAAAGATTATTTAAAACAATCAAATACAAATCGATACGTTTTCTTGTCAGTCATTTCTGAGTGACTGTGACATTAAACTAGTGCTGATAAACATTTCTAAAAGAAATTTGGTAAACGTACTGTTTACTGAAGGGTCAATCTTTAATAAATGCCTAAATATAGCATCAAATGGAAACTGTACGAAAATGGCCACCACATCACTCTCCTGTAACAGTGCCCAACTGTTCTCTACTTCCTCTTCCTGTTGATCAAATCACTCCAATTAACACGGAATTACACATTTTAAAAGTGTTCTACAATAGCTCGCCTCCACTTAAAATTCAAGGTATCCCAAGGATGTTTGTGCAGATAAAATAACGATCATAACTGGAGGGTGACAATTGTGAGATGGTGACAACAATGATGATGAAGATGAGGAGAATGAGATTAATGGTGAGGGCAACAACAATGAAGTTCACAACAGAGAAGATGAGAATGGTGATGACAGCGACAATAACAATGATCATGGCGAGGATGATAATGATGGCAGCAAGAATGACGATTGTGAAGATGATGCTAATTAATGACAATGACAGGAGTTCTTACCTCCTCTCCATCCTCGTCAACCAGCATCCAGCTGATACTTCGCATTGTACCTGAAGTTTAGAATAAATAATAAGTCACTGAGAAGAATTAAATTAAAAATTTTGGGAACTTCCAAACTGATTAACAGTATAAAGAAACGTTATCTGTCAGTAACCAAAGATGGAAGAAACTGTAACCTAATTTTGAATGACATTTGACTGTTTCATCTATATCTGAAAACAAACATTTCAAATCAATCTTGACAATGTTTGCTTTCCGGAAAACTCGATGCAAATTCTTACTGGATTTTAGAGAGAAATAACAGAAAATCTAGTCTCTCTATCTCAAAATACTGATCAAGCTAGTTACACACTTAAGCATACCTTTCTTTAAAACATCCAACCTCTGAAGAAAGTTTTCTCTTTCCCTGCAAGTAATATGTCTCAGTTAAAATACAGATTTAACTGTACAGTTTCTTACATAACCTTTGACAAGATGCCATGATGCTATGACACTGTTTTATGATATCGAAAGAGATTTTGGCTTTTCTGTGTTCAAACCCTAAATCTGCTGAGCTTTGGCATTTATGTCTGACTAATATCCTGTTTAGAGGGATGACCCTGCTTCTGTAGGGTTATACATATAATAGACATCAAATCCCTAACCCTACAGAAGCAGGCAGGCACAGACTATTTGAGATCCGTTTGGCAAATGAATTTCTTACAACTGCTTACGGAATAAACTCAACAAATTCTGTAAACAGCAAACATTAGGGCCAAATCAGACATTCTTATCACTGAATCCTTGAAGTACTTCGGTGAACAAGTTAAGCACTCGTAAAATTTACACAATGTAAGGTTGCAATCTCATGATCATTGCTACAAGTAGTGCAAGGTGCTAACATTTCAAGCATTGGCTTTGCTAAAAACTGTTGAAGTGCCTCTTGTTTTTCTTAAAGGTGGTCCAGTCCCACCAGAAGCCGGTTCATTTTTTGGTAACGCTTTTGTACTGTAGTACCACAGAAATTCACAAGTTAAGAAAAAAAGCATAGCTGGTCCACAGCACTGTTACAGCTGGGCACCGTTGAGTATAATTGGTCCAAGACACTGTTACAGCCAGGAACTGTTGAGTATAGCCAGTCCACACCGTTACAGTGGTGGACCATTGACAATACTTGTGAAATTTACACATTTTAAGGTTGCAGTGTCATAATCTTCGCTATAATTGTGTGAGGTGCTAAAGTTTTAAGCATTGGCATTGGTAAAAAAAATGAAGTATCTCTGTGAACGGGAATAACACTTGTGAAATTTACACATTTCAAGGTTGCAATCTCATCATCATCATCACCATATTTGTATTTTAAATGCGTTCGGTGTATATATATAGAATGAAAGAAGAGAAAACAATTTTTAAGCCAAGGGCTTAAAAATTAAAAATTGTTTTCTCTTCTTTCATTCATCATCATATTTGGTTTTACGTCCGTTTTACATGCTGGCATGCGTTGGACGGTAATCTCATGATCATTTTTGTAAGCAAGGTTGTATTTAGTTTTTCTCAAAGGTGATCCAGTGCCATCAAAAGCAGGTCCATTTGTTGGTAACGTTTTTGTAGTACTATACAAAGTAGTAGTACAAGTTAAGGAATGTTACAGCCAGGGCATTGCGTAAATTTCTAAGCATTGCCAGCATTTGCTCTAACAAACAACTAATGCTCAAAATATCTGCTACTTAGACTACTTAATGGCAATGATTACCAACATTTAAACTTTGAGCTGTCTAAATTATGCAAAGGATTTAGTGTCTAACCTGGTTGGATTTAAAACAACAGCCAAGGTAGCAACAAAGTGGTGTACCAAAGGATTATCCCAGAAAAGCTGCTCATTTGACATGTAGCTATGCAAACCATCACCATGGAAACTTGGTACAGGAAGCTGGATGAAATGTGCCACCTTACTAGCAAACCCAGCAGGGCATCGCATGATATGATTCAACAGAAACACAAGGTCAGCAAGAGATGCCACTCTTAGCAGAACAGCGACCTGTAGGAGAAAAACAAAACAAGAAATGATGTAATGAAAAGAAAATGTATATATATTGCGTACACAATCATTAGAAGTTATTTTTGATACAATTTTCTATATTCCTGTTACAAACAATTCAGTAATTACCGATCACCTTAAAGTGTTATAGTTGGAGACAGGATGGCTCAGTACTGACAGTAGTAGATTTAAGTGCAGAAGGCCCAGATTCAAATTCCAACATCAGACAACTTAACAGATTTGTCCTTAGTGATCCCAAGGGCAAATTCTCCACACTTTGTAAATAATAATTATATTAATAGTAATTATATTAATAGTAACTAGTAGGCTACAGTGATAGGGGTGGTGGTGTTCTAAAAGTTCTAAAAAAATAAATTATGATTTAAAATGTAATTTTGCTTAAAGGTTTTTTCACAAAAAGTAGTTTTTGTCGAAATCTGGGGAAGAAAGCTCTTCTAACTAACAGCATCCTATATAGTTACGTCTTTGAACTAACTTCCCTAGAGGAAATAGATTTTACATAAAGTCCCCCACAAATCTATTCCTAACTTTCACTTTTCACACTAACCAGTTGCTCAAGCCATTGGTTTAAGTGTTCAACAAATAATTCATCTTGGATTGGTTGTCGCACAAACATGAAGAGAACACTGATGCATTCTCTTAATTTCTTTAAATCATCCTGGATTTCTGGTGATATGTTCACTGGGCAGTGACCTATAATAAATTCAATGTGATGGAAATTTAGTAAGACTGCTTGAAAACAAGATGACAGTGCCTAATCCTAATTATTAATCTTCTTCTTTCTCATCGTTTTTTCCTACTTTAAGGGGTTGGTTGCCTGATTCACCTTCTCCAATGACTTCTATTAAAGGAAACTTCCTCAATCAAACCTCTTCTCTTCATAATATCTTGCAACTAATCTTGCCATTTAATTCTCTGTCTCCCTGTCAATCTTCTTCTTCAAACAGGTTCCTTCCAAACACTCTTCAAATTTTTTAGCAGTCAGAAAGAAATGTTTGTCTAAATAACTTAGGTTATATCTGCTTCATCTCCAGGTCCTGAAGATAAACATCAGAGATCAATTACCAAACTTAGTTTAATGACCTATCATTCTCACATGGAAAATTATTGCTAAAGAAAACACTTTCAACTAAGCAAAGGCCTGTTCAAACAGATCAAACATGTTGGTCAAACATTATCCAACATTGTTTGGTGGTGTTTGATCAGTGTTTCATCAGTGTTGGATGCTGGAGTGTTCAAACGAATCCAACACCATCCAAAAATGTTGGATTTCAGTACCAGGCACGAAATTATAGCGTGTTTTTGGATGTTGGATGAAAAGCTTTAACAAAGATAAACTCTATCCAACATCGTCCAACACTATCCAACATGTTTGATTGTGCTTTTTCAAACGGGTCAAACATGTTGCATCCAATAATGTTTGATAATGTTTGACCAACATGTTTGATCCGTTTGAACGGGCCTTAATAATTTTAATCTGAACCAACCTGCTACTGGGCAGCCAGGAGGGACAGTACTCAGAATGGTGGACTTTGCCATCAGTTCATAAATGTAGATATCGATATGTAGCCTTGCTAGTTGGCTGGTGTACATTTGGAGGCATAATTTCTACAACAGAATTATCATAAGTTATCAACTACTATCAAGTAAGACTTCATCTTCAGAAAATGGTAATCATTTAGGAAGCAAAGTAGAAGCTAACACAAATTGCACCAATGAGCTAAAACTGAAAATATAGAGTATTTTTGATGTAACTTTGTTTTATGCAGACTTTGGCACTTCTGAAGATTTGTTGGTCAGTTTGCAACTGTATGCACAGCACACTATCTGATAGATCTAGAATGGCTACCTGTCTCGATTAGCCCTTATGGTTATATACAGGTAGCCTGCACTTAAATATTTGTAAACTTTATCTTCATGTAATTACTGTTATTTTAATTATTGAGTGTAAAAAAATAAAATCATTGTTGTTGCCAAGGCTCAGTCTATCCTCCAGTTTAACACTGCAAATCTAGCAGGTAATTGCAGCAACAATAAAGCTGAAGCTGAACTGTCACAGCCTGGACCTAAAAATCACTTTCATGAAGCAAGGCTTATAAAATACAAGTGGAGTTTTCTTCTATGCTAAAGGAGGTTTTTGGCAGAAAATATGATGGTTCCTCATTCACTAGAGTTGTCAAGATCACCCACCTCAAAAAAACTCATTTTCAAGATCGGATCTGTATGACAACACCAGGAGCAGAAGAAACTAACAAAGTGCACCTTGGCATCACCAACTGCTACTTCTCTAAATATTGGCCTTCCATCTCATGGTTGGGTAAAGGCTGAGGCCTGTGATACCTCTTAACTTCAAAAGTGTTACCAGTGCAATGAACTCTGGCAATGCCCCCCAATTTTAGCCAACACACTATACAGAGCTTCAGGTCATTTAACCTTGAAATATTTTGCTTTTAATCCATGCTTTTCATGCCTGGAACATTTATTATTGGACTAAGGGATGATGAGATAATTGACAGCTAGAGTTCCTTGTGGACTCTAGATCAGAATTCACATGAAAGGTTATGAGAACAGTCAGATATAAAGGTAAGTTTAGACCAAGCATATTACTTTTGTATGACCACAACTCTCACAACAAAGTCCTTGCTCCATTTAAACAATCTATACAGAACTGTCAGTGGGCTATTTGTGTACACACTTGCTATAGGCTACCATTTAGTACCAAGCATCCAAATTGCCTATAAATTAAAGCAGCTTGCGGGTAATAAAAGTCAAAATACAAAAACTGGCCATAATATAAGTTCACAGATTTCATCCACCATTTGAAGGAAGTCAATGATGGCAGCTGCTTGTTTAAAAACTGTTAGTCAGAGTCAACACCACTTTCCGTATGTTTCTTTAACAACTGGTTCAATTCCAATTTGATCCGGGTTTATCCCCAGTGGCTGGATTTACCCCACTATGGCAGCAATCTCTCCAACTCCCACTCTCCATCTCGCTCGATTCAATGCATCTACCTTCTTCAAACCAACACTCCTGCTCTCCTTCTTTACTTGCATTTTCCATGTCTTCCTCGGTTGTCCTCGCTTCCTCTTTCCATTCACTTCAAACTCCAAATGAATGCATTTCTCAAAACATGCCCATCATCCCTCCTTAACACATGCCCGTACCATCTCATTCTATTCGCTTTTGCCATCTGAACCACTCTTTCCTTCATTCCCAACATCTCCATTAGTAATAAAAAAAACTCATGTTGTTGAATCAGTCATGCATATCATCTTTTTTCTTGCAGGAGTTAAGAAGATATCCAGTTTTTTAGCATCTTGCCTGAACATCAAATTTGGTAATCAAAAAGACACTGTTAGGACTGTTAGTAAGCAAAAAGACACTGTTAGGACTGTTAGTAAGCAAAAAGACACTGTTGTTGAATCAGTCATGCACATCACCTCTTTTCTTGTAGAAGTTAAGAAGGTTGCCAGTTTTTTTAACATCTCGCCTCAACACCACATTTAGGAATTGAGAGGGCACATTTGTAGGTGTACAAGAAACTATCTGAGCTTGAGCTTACCTCATGCAATGCGTTTTGCATAACTTTGAGAAGTGATTCAATCTCTCCAGGAACTAAAGCATTCAGTTCTACTTGTTGGTAGGTATAGTTTTGCGTCACTGTCACATTGTCTTGGCATTTACCCTACAATGGTCACATTAATTTTGTAGAGTATTCAGTTAGTTACACAAATTTTATTGAGTTTCCTGTTTTTTATTCTATAGAAATTAATTAGTGACAAATTGGAATTCTTGCACAAGGTTTATCAAATATGGATATTCACATAACTTGATGTTGAAAGGCATAATCTAGGAATCACCCATGGAATTCAACCCTTTGCCAGATTTACTGAATATTGGATTTACAATATTATTGAAATTGTTTTTTTTTGTGGTGGCAACACTTGGGAGCGAAAATATGCAATTTTTGGTTGGTACTAAATCAGGGATAACAACATTCAAAAACACTTCAATACTGGTGGAGATCTTCTAATGTTTTATTAAAATATTGAACTTACTTCCCAAATGACATGCTCATGATAAATTCTAAAACAAGGTATTTGCTACATTTGTTTTACAAATTAATTTCAGCTTTGACAAATTTTAGTGAATGCATTGCTACTTGCTCCTAAAAATTATCTTCTTTGCAATAATTTTTAAAAGTTGTTGCTATTTTTTTAATCTTTCTTCATGTACAACTTTTTGTGATTTCTATTTTATTCTATCAGAATTTAATATGCCATTTTAATTATGTACATATTTTTTTCAAATTTAAAGTTTTTGTTTGTTCTAACTCTTGCTTTAGGCCATGTATTGCATCTTGCAATTGCAGTGAACTCAGATTGCATATTAAAAGGGTTACTTACTTTCAGTTCGTAGTATGTTTACCACCCACTTGCTAGCAATAATTTTTTATAATGAACTTCAAATTGTTCTTAATGCACTCTGCTTTGCTTCGCTTCACATCAATCATTATTCAAATTTCTCAGTCATTATATCACCAGCACATGGGTGTATTTGTAAACAAACCACTCACATCCAGTAACTATAACCCTTAAATAGTAAAATTGTTACCTGAGCTGCAATCATGTGGTCCTTGACATTCCAAACTTGTTCCTTTTTTTCCTCACACTGTTTCGCATTGATCTAAAACAGGCCATAATTTTAGAATAAAATCATTGCCTTTTAGATATATTACGACAAAAATATAGAAAATCCTTCACTGAATAACCACTACTAAGGTAAAAAATTGGTCATCATCAACAGCAGGTGGTTACTGTGGAATATAGTATTGAAACAAACCTTACTAGTGCAAGCATCTAAATAAACAGCCACAGTTAACATTGAATTACCTCAATGACCAGCTTTCATTGTAACTTAAAAGAAAAACTGTTTAATTAAATAACCTTTGCTAAGATGAAAAATAGGCCATCAACAACTGCATTTGGTAACTGTGGAATATTGTTAAGTGTAACTTAATTGCAAGTAAAAAATAAGCAGCCACAGGGAATATTAAGCTTTTCGTACAGAGCAACATTTTCTCTTTCCCTATCCATTGATTTAAATCCCCAGTCCAGTGATTGACAAGAATGGCTCCAGTTCCTTGTGATACCTGATATGATGCTGGTCACTATCAATTCATCAGTGACCACAAAGGACCACGTTTTCCTCAGCCTGCCTCTTTTTCTATGGCCAGTAAGTTCATGATTCCTGATGGTAGAAATCCAGCATGATGACCTCTCAAAACGGCAGGAGCACCAAATTGCTCAGTGCACAATGAATGGCAGTCTTGAGATCAACAATATGAGCTATGTGCAACAACACCTACAGTATGCTGGTGCTGTCATCATATTTTAGTACACACGTCCATCTTCACAGAGCCACTTATTTCTCTCCAATCTTGCCATACCAATCTTCTTCGGGGCCTAACACTTGCTGGCATACAATACATGCTGGCATACTCTTCGCCATGTTCTTAGTGACAAGCTCTTGCATGAAAGTACAGGATTGGCCCTGAGCAAACGATAGCAGAGCTACAAAGATTGATTAACAAAAATATAGCAGACTGTTATGATACGTAACTCCCTGAATTTCCCCAAGGTCACCACCAGCACAGATGGTATCACCTAGGCAGTGGAAAGAGTCTACTACTTCAAGATACTGTTCATCAGCCATGACATGATCACACAGCCTGCCATTGATTGGATGCACTGTACCTAGACATCTGCTCCACCAGAGCAAAGGGTTAGAGGTTAACCTACGTCGTATGTTGTTGTATTTCTTATGGATGCAGAGGGAACATCCACCACAGAAGATAGAGTTACTACCAATGCCCTTTTTTGCACATGGCACATACATTCTAACTTAAATTACTATTTTGTGAGAAAGGAGAGCATGTAAGAAAAAGAGGCTTCATTTAGCTTTAATTCACACCAGTTTTGCAAAGTGTAAAATGTGAGCTTGAATATTAGAAGAGTAAACTGACTATTCCTGTGTTAGGTTTCATTTTGAATTTAAAGTGGCTCTTTAATAACTATACATTAAAACAGTTAATTTATTGCTGACCATTATTAGCAAGTCAACTAATTTTGTTACATTGGATGTTCTTGGAGGCAGAGTTGAGCAAAGTTTGTCTGTCTCCAACACTTGATCTCCTTCGCATTCAATTTTGCCGGGTTTTCTTGCAAATTTGGTCCATTTCACACTAGGAAACTAAATTTGTTGAAATCATTATGTTTTTTAGGTGTCTGTCCGTCTGTTCTGATTTGGTTTCCAGGTCACTTCACTGTTCAGGTTCCCCTTTATGAGAGGAACACAGACTCTAGACTTGTTTTAATAGTTTCTTGGAGCCCTCTAAACACGAGGTTTGTTTTGCTTCTCTAAATGGCTTCCATCTCCAAACACAAGGTCCATTTTATGTCTATATTCGTAGCATTTCTAAACATGAGATTTGTTTAAATATGTCCACATTCTCGGAAAGAAAGGTAAGTTACATTAGTACTTGTAATGTTAGCTGGGCAACAGAAGCTTTCGTGTTGAGTCACGTCAGCTGAGAAGATAGTATACTTTTGTAGTACACCTACAAACAATAACAAGTCAACAGCACTATAAATGCCATCGGTAAGTTCTAGTTTATAAATGCATGGTTAAATGTAAACTTATTTTACTTCAAAATCAACAGCATTAAAAACAAACTAAGTTTAAGTAGTCACTGCTTAATCTTTATGTCTATTACCTCATATTCCTGCCTGGCAATAGCAAGAGCATTTCTTGCCTTATAAAAAGCATGAACCAGTTCATAGAACTCATGATCTTCCTGTTTGCTGATCTGTTTCAAGAAATCATAATAAAATTACTGGGGCAGATCAAGGATATACTGACCAAGGTAGGTCTAGATAAATTTTGGTTAAAGGCAACTAACTGTAGAGGAAAGAAATATAACTATTGATAGTTGGGAAATATTGACACTATTGATGTGGAAATCATGCTGGATTACAACATCACATATTAAACTCTGAACAATAACAACTATTCACTCCCACATTCAAAAGACTGTCCAATATGGTTGGAATCAAATTAAAAAACCTATGCTAAAAAAGAGTTTTGAGATAAAGAAGACTTCTTACTGAGCAATATTTTTTATTGATGGGGTAGATGTTAGATAAGTGTTCTCTAGAGGAGAAGTATGTGCATAAGAGTGAAGAGTATAAATGAGTCCTATGTACTTAAGTGTACGTAGATGTATGTTGATATCACAGTGTATATATTGCAGTTAGTTTTTTATTCCAGTTAAACTTTGTTCTTAACTAGTTAATTTTTTTCTAATTAATTTTTTTCTAACTAGATAATTTTTCTTTAACTCTAGAGGTGATTTTATTAAGGCTGAAAAAGTGGCATAAATAGAAAATATGAGAGAATTTGCACTGATTGCTTGTGTGGCCTAGAGGTACAGAAAAATATGAGAGAATTTGCACTGATTGCTTGTGTGGCCTAGAGGTACAGTAGTGATAGTTGACTTGAAATCCAGAGTCATCATCATCATTCATCATTCTCGTTTAACATCTGCATTTTCCAAGCTACAATAGGGTTGGACAGGTGATGACTGCCCTCCACATCCATCGATCCTGCACCACATACTCCTCCACTCCCAACAAGTTCATATCCTCCATCACAAAAGCACTCAGCCCCTTTTTCCTATGCCTTTTTGTCACCTGTCACCCCCCAACTCTTACCTCCCCCACCTCACCCAACACACCCCCTCTGCCCTTTTGACAAGTCCAAACCATCTCAGTCTTCACTGCCTCAACTTAACAAAAGGTTTTCAACTCCACACATCTCTGCTACCTCACTGCTAGACCTCCTGTCTTTCCACCTCACTCCTGCCACGTATCTCAGCATCCTGTGATCACATCTGCATAGAACATCCATTAGTCTGCTTGTCAATGCCCATGTTTCTACTCCATAAAGTAGAGCAGATCTCACATGAGCTTCATATACCCTTCCCTTAGTCCTCAGTCCCATGTGGCCGTTCACCAATAAAGTGGCTATTTTTTCTCACCATCTTCTACATGCAGCTGTTACTCTCATTTGCACTGCTCTGTCCACTCCTGCTTCACAGTCCAGCACATCTCACAAGTAGCAAAACTGTTCTACTTCCTCCAACACACCTCCATTTAAAAACAATCTGGGACCCTCATTGTCTCCACTGTCATCACCACCCTCCCCCCCCTCCCCCTTCTTGCACACCTTGATATCCACTTGAAAGAGTTTAAATTTTGGTTAAGTGTTGACAAGTAACAACCATTCTTCTGCTATTGCTGATCATATGACCCAAACAGGCCACAGGATTAAATGGGATCACTTTTTTTGACATTTTAGCTACTGGATAATTTGATATAAAAATGTTGTAAAATTAAGGAAACCTTGTTAATTCATAATTTAAAACGAGCACTTAATGAAAATATTGGCAGTGAGAAACTTCTTCTCTACCAATCTTTTTTTTTTTTCAGCAGATTTAACTAAGTCTGTTTATTTTCATTTACTTTAATTTACATTGTCATTACTTTCCTTATTTGGTATTAGTTTTCTCGTTTAAATTTAATTGTAATTTAGGTAACCATGA
Source organism: Zoanthus solanderi (assembly GCA_024336925.2). NCBI lineage: Eukaryota > Metazoa > Cnidaria > Anthozoa > Zoantharia > Zoanthidae > Zoanthus > Zoanthus solanderi. The sequence goes on from JANCMA020157239.1 coordinate 13,651, forward strand.
TTACTTCTGAAGATGTACAGTATGTTGATGCATATGAAACGTAAAGTTTATAAATGAAAGTTTTTAAAACATGTGTTGTTTGTTTGTTATTTTTAATCAACGTCCATGATTGTTGTATTGCTCTGTACCTAATATTTAGCAATTATTCCATGAAATCGAGTCATACATGAGCTCATAGCCGACGAGGCATGCAGCGCCGAGTTGGCTATTACGACAAGATTGAGTGGAATAATTGTTTTATTATATCCACATAATTTGTTTTTGAAATTTATTTGAGCTCTGGAACCAGTCTACGATGAAAAAGATAACAAAAGGTCACAAAAACTGTTTATAAT